>HG814228.1:0-246660 GCA_000576735.1 Penicillium fuscoglaucum FM041 | reverse complement strand
TCGGGTCGGGTTTCGGGCTTTTCGAGCTTTGCGGAAGTCTACTCCTTTCCTCTATGTTCTGTACAACTATCTCTCTACCCACAATACAACATACATTGTGGCTTCATCTACTTACCTGTAGACTCTAACACGTCGACCACATTTCGGAACTTTGCGCTACCGATGATACCAAACATACCGCCAAAGCCAATTCTACGACTGTTTCCATTACCAAGGTAACCGCAATGGTTTCACTAGATGTCACTGGTATAATCGCACTGGGAACCGACTTTGAAACCATCCTTGGCAAGAATCACGAAATTGTCGAGGCACATGAGATGCTGTTCTCTAGCAGCAAGGATAAAAGATTGCTATTCTTGCTATATAACATTGCACCACGATGGGTTCTCGATCTACTACGCTTTCCTGTTGCGAACAAGATGGATCACGCACATAGTATTCTGGCCAATGTTTGTCGGCAGATTCTCCGGGAACGGGTGGGACAGCCTGGAAAGAGCGAAGCGCAAGCGCTTGATTTCGTTGAGAATCTTGGTCGATCTAATCTTTCTGACGAAACAAACGCCATTGCACAGCTTGTTGTTATTATAGGTGGTGGGTAAGTTTATTTTTAAGTACTGAACTGCTTAAAGAATCAAAAGTCTAATGTTTACAGATACGAAAGCATTGGCAGCACGCTCGCCTGGGTGGTATACTGTCTTGCTCGCCATCCAGAAGCTCAAGAAGATCTACGAAAAGAACTGGCTGAATTCTGTGATGGCCTAGGGAATCTAAAAGCAGACGCAGAGTATGACAAATTACCAGTGCTCAATGCAGTGGTAATGGAAGCAACCCGGCTTTATCCCGCATTCACGCTGTTATTTCGCAAAGCCATTCGCGATACAATGATCGGAGAGCAGCCTATACGAAAAGGCACCTTTGTTGGGATGTGTCCTCGAGCTATCAACTATGCTCATCACCTCTGGGGCTCTGATGCAGCAAAGTTTATTCCAGAACGATGGATTGATCGATCAGACCCGGGTAGTCCTAGGCTAGATCCGTTAGGTGGTGCTCCTGCATCAATCTGTATGCTCTCGTACTCTTACGGGACGAGGAGCTGCGTTGGACGTGAGTTAGCATTGGCTCAGATGAAACGACAGATTGCTTTGATAGTGGCACGATTCAATGTTGAGCCGGTGGATGATTATGATCCCCGTCCGTCTGGGTTATTTGCTACCGGTCCACCATCTGACCTCTTGGTTCGGTTCACAAAGCTGACTGTTTGATATTCATTGTATTCATTGCTACATGATTGTTACGAATCGAGATACAGATGAACTGCGTTGAGTGGTAGTCCTTTATTGTAGGGTAAAAGGAATACAAAGAGGTTCAACTTTCGACTACAATCGCTATAAAATCAGAGTATTTAAGTTTTGATTTACGGCCAGTCGATGGTTTGCTCGTGACTTTGTCGAAACAGTAACTACATATATAATATGGTCCCGGTATATTCGATCCAGTATATGGGTTAGTTATGCAGCAATGTTGTTCAGCCAGACCTTTCTAATTAACGAGTCAAATAAATTTCTCCTTCTGACTTAACACTGTATCATCAATTATAGTTCTACATTGCACCGGATTTCTGTCAACAAATTATTTCAATATTAGGCAAGTGACTATTTGACAAAAGGCTGTTCGCTAGTCTACGGTGCGCCCCCGCATTGGGGTAAAAGAGGGAAGAAGGCTCCGAAATTTTCGAATTAGAAAAGTCATAAAATTCTTGAATCTCTTCAACGATTACTAACTGATAGATATTCTCCTATAAAGGACTCGGTTATAAATAAGATATAGGCTAGTAAGACAATACTAGGATATACACGGGAACATACTGTTGGCATTTCGATAATGCCAAGATGCCGAGTCGGCTATATGGGAACGACGTAGATGGGTATATATTCGACCCAACCGAGCAGCTTCTCCAAAACATTAGAAATAATTGCAACCATGTATCGATCACAACTCCAACATGCTCTACGGTCGCAACGGCCTACACTTTTGCGAACTTCATGTCGGACTGGAATGTTCCCTCAAGGTCGCGCGGCATTCTCCACCTCAGGCCGGCGTGACCTTATGGGGATGACTGGCTTTACCGAAGAGCAGCTTACAGTCCGTGAAGCGATCTCGCATATTTGTTCAAAATTCCCGAATACATATTGGCAGGAGCGTGATCAACAAGAAAAAGATCCAAAGGAATTCCATGCTGCATTGGCTAAGGATGGATGGCTCGGCATTGCTTTGCCCGAATCCCTCGGAGGCGCTGGTCTAGGTATAGTTGTGCAGACGTGTTATTCTCATCCAGATCGCTGACTTGCTTTCAGGTATCTCTGAGGCTACAATGATGATGCAGACCATTACACAATCTGGCGCAGGTATGGCCGGTGCCCAGGCTATTCACGCCAACGTTTATGCGACACAGCCATTGGCTAAGTTCGGCACCAAGGAGCAGCTGGAGACTACCATTCCAAATATTATCAACGGCACGTGGCGCACATGCTTTGGTGTCACCGAGCCAAACACTGGTCTTGAGACACTGAAGCTCACGACCTTGGCTAAAAAGACCAATGACGGATATTCGGTCACCGGCCAGAAGATCTGGATTACGTGCGCGCAAGTGGCGTCAAAGATGATCCTTCTCGCCCGAACCACGCCTCTTGAAGAAGTTAAGAAGACCAGCGAAGGCCTCTCCTTGTTTTGTATCGACATCGACCGTGAGAATCCTGGTTTGGATCTGCGCAAGATCAAGAAAATGGGTGGACGCGCTGTGGATGCGAACGAAGTCTTCTTTGATAACTATAAGATTCCTGCGGACACGTTAATTGGCCAGGAGAACCAAGGCTTCAAGATCATCCTCCACGGCATGAACGCGGAGCGATGCCTTCTGGCCGGTGAGGCACTTGGTCTTGGTTATGCCGCTCTGGAAAAGGCCTCACAGTACGCCAAGGACCGGGTTGTCTTTGGACGGCCAATTGGCCAGAACCAGGGTGTGGCGCATCCACTGGCCGATGCGTTCATGAAGCTGGAGGCGGCGAAGCTGGCGACGTACCACGCAGCACGTCTCTATGATACCAACGATGGATCGGTGCCTTTCCATGAGATTGGTGTCGCTTGTAACAGTGCCAAGTATCTGGCGGCAGAGGCTGCTTTCACGGCGTGTGAGCGGGCAGTTCTAGCACATGGTGGCATGGGATATGCAGTTGAGTATGACGTGGAACGCTATATGCGCGAATGTTTTGTACCTCGCATTGCGCCCGTGAGTCGAGAAATGATCTTGAATTACGTGAGCGAGAAGGTTCTTGATTTACCTAGAAGCTACTAGATACTATGTACAATAAATGAGCATAGAATCAAACACACATTCAGCTGTCAGATGAGAAAAGAAGCAGGGGCTTTGTTTATTTCTAGGGGGTTGGTTTTTTCTTTCTTTTGGTGTGCGAAATTCTGACTGTTGACGGATTTTATGTTTTGTGTGGTTTTGCCAGGGACTGGTTGATCTAGGGCTCGATGGAAGTATGTTTCGATAAGTCTTATTAGCATATTGGTGTCAACATCAGAGGTATGGGACCGATTGGAAATCTAGCGTCTTCTGGAAAAATTGCGCCGTATAATCGACCTAACGCGAGTGAAGCATCCGCAGCGGTGTATCCAAGATTGGTTCCCACTGCCGAGAACCATGCAAATGCCCGCTCGAGCTATTCGGGTTTGGGGGGAAGAATGTGAGCCTTGCCAACGGATGCTAGGCCATCGCTTAGACACTGGTAATCGCCATGATTCATTCCCCATTCGAGGAGGATATTTAATCTTCCATGTTTCTGTAATCGGTCAGATATCATACACAAGATCATGAATTGACGTTTATAGGTAGTACTTGGGTGTAATTCTCGATGACTTCCGCAATTCCCCCCCCCCAACGTGTCTCCTGTGTTGGTTTTATTGCTATGGGCTACCACTATGGGAGGAGGGAAAGCAAAGGAAGAATCATGATCTATTCAACTCTAGCAAACCAGGGTATATATACCCTAGAAAATCCATCCGAAAAAGGCTTAGTCTATTAGCAAACAAGCATCTACGGGATGGCCCAACACTTGTCCGATATTAGTATGTAAATGAGCGCTAGAATGCCCCGTCGACGAAAGGCTACACATAGCAAGATTGATCAAGTGCATGCAGGGGTTTTTAGCATATATCTATGGTAAGTTGAATGTGCGCATTCCCCCAGTAACGGGCTGACAACGACGCGTCCCCAATTGGCGGGGAGCTTTTGCCCTTCTCCGGTGCGATTGTCGGAGCGGCAGACCCACTCCCTTGAGCTTCCGCCTTTTATTTCTTGTCCCCCTCTCTTCTCCAGACTTTCAATTGTATTGCTCTATTTGGTGATCTTGGTATAACATCCATTTCATCATGTTTCCTCAGACTCGGGCCCGTGTGCCCACCACTCTCCGGAGCTTGTCCCGGGCTAACCCTGTGTAAGTTGCTTCAATTGGATTTTGAGTCAATGGCTTCTCTGGTTACTAACTGCTTTTTCTCTTCTCTAGTCGGACTCTCTCAACCACTCTCCCTCGCTTCCAGAATGACAAGGCCCTCAACAAGGTCTCCCGTAACATCACCCAACCCAAGTCGCAGGGTGCCTCCCAGGCAATGCTGTACGCAGTTGGTTTGAAAGAGGAGGATATGAACAAGGCCCAGGTCGGAATTTCGTCAGTGTGGTTCAACGGCAACCCTTGCAACATGCATTTGCTTGACCTGAACAACAAGGTCCGCCAGGGTGTCCAGGATCAGGACTTGATTGGCTTCCAGTTCAACACCGTCGGTGTCAGTGATGCAATCAGTATGGGTACCACCGGTATGCGTTACTCTTTGCAGAGTCGTGACCTTATTGCCGATTCCGTCGAGACCGTGATGGGTGGACAGTGGTACGATGCCAACATCAGTATTCCCGGCTGTGACAAGAACATGCCCGGTGTTCTGATGGCTATGGGCCGTATCAACCGCCCCAGTCTGATGGTGTACGGTGGATCCATCAAGCCCGGCTGCGCTGCTACCCAGAATAACGCCGATATCGATATTGTGTCTGCTTTCCAGGCCTACGGTCAATTCCTTACCAAGGAGATCACCGAGCCCCAGCGCTTCGACGTCATCCGCCACGCCTGCCCCGGCGAGGGAGCTTGTGGTGGTATGTACACTGCCAACACCATGGCTTCCGCCATTGAGACCATGGGTATGACCCTTCCCGGCTCATCTTCCAACCCGGCCAACTCCCAGGCCAAGTACGTTGAGTGTCTCGCGGCTGGTGGTGCCATCAAGAGGCTGCTCGCCGAGGACATTCGCCCTCGCGATATTCTTACTCGTCAGGCCTTCGAGA
Source organism: Penicillium fuscoglaucum FM041 (assembly GCA_000576735.1). NCBI lineage: Eukaryota > Fungi > Ascomycota > Eurotiomycetes > Eurotiales > Aspergillaceae > Penicillium > Penicillium fuscoglaucum. The sequence continues at coordinate 241,265 of HG814228.1, read as the reverse complement.
ACGCCATGGTTGTTGTCAACATCACCGGTGGCTCTACCAACGCTGTGCTGCACTTGATTGCCATCGCTGACTCAGTCGGCATCAAGCTCACCATTGATGACTTCCAGGCCGTGTCCGACCGGATTCCCTTCCTGGCTGATCTCAAGCCCTCTGGCAAGTACGTCATGGCCGATCTGCACGAAGTCGGTGGTACCCCCGCACTCCTGAAGCTGCTCCTCAAGGAGGGTCTTATTGATGGCTCCGGTATGACCGTTACTGGTGAGACCATGGCTCAGAACTTGGAGAAGCTCCCTGGCTTCACCGATGACCAGAAGATCATCCGCCCCTTCTCCAACCCTATCAAGGAGACTGGTCACATTCAGATCCTCCGTGGCTCTCTGGCCCCCGGTGGTAGTGTCGGCAAGATCACCGGTAAGGAGGGCATGACCTTCACCGGAAAGGCCCGTGTGTTCGATGGTGAGGATGACTTCATCGGCGCTCTGGAGCGTGGAGAAATTAAGAAGGAGGAGAAGACCGTTGTTGTCATTCGCTACTGCGGTCCCAAGGGTGGCCCTGGAATGCCTGGTATGTGCAACAAATTCTACGTGATCGCTGACTATAATGCTAACATTTTTATAGAAATGCTCAAGCCCTCCAGTGCCCTCATGGGTTACGGTCTCGGTAAATCGTGTGCCCTCATCACTGACGGTCGTTTCTCCGGCGGTTCTCACGGTTTCTTGATCGGTCACATTGTCCCTGAGGCTGCCGTCGGTGGTCCCATCGGACTTGTGAACGACGGTGACGTCATCACCATTGATGCCGACAAGCGCATTCTTGATGTCGAGCTCTCCGATGCTGACTTCGCCGAGCGCAAGGAGAAGTGGGAAGCCCGCAAGGCCGCTGGCGATCTCCCCGAGACTGGTCTTACCATGCGTGGTACTCTAGGCAAATACGCCAGAAACGTCCAGGATGCCAGCCAGGGTTGTATCACTGATGCTTTAGAGTAAAATCTTTCCTTGGTTTTCTTTTTTATTTGGTCTCGGGCCCTGTCTGAAGTACAAAAGCGATTCCCTGTTATGGAGCCTGTGTTATATATGATATCATTTTGAATAATGCTTTCTTTCTTGTTCAATCCGATTACTTTCGGCATTTTTTATTTGTATTGGGCTCTTGTGTTCTACTTATCCTCCACATCATGCTTCATCGTACGATTACAACGTATTAGGTGCCAGGGCAATTCTCCTCAGTAACCTTGGCAAGCGCACTGGCAGAGTATGTCCCCACCATGCCCACAATCCAACCGGCGAGACCGCACAGGAATTGTTTTACCAGCCGCCCCGTTGCCGTTCTTCGTGTTGTCCTAGAGTGTTGGCTCGCGATGGAGCGGCATGGATATCATGTGGTTGAGTAAGGTTCCGGGCATGTTTTTCGTTTGTTCATAGTCATCGCCTAGTAGCCCGGCGGCATATCGGCCTCCCCGAAGATTCCATCTTTTGGGTATAGGTGTATGATTCCTTTGCATTACTCACTAGGGGGAAAGCAGTCTTTTCTTCACTCGTATCTTCCTCTTCTTCTGGGGCAAGGCACTTAACGGCTTCCGGTGCCTCCATGACTGTTCGAATGTTAGCCATGCATTCATCTCAGAAAGCCCATTCCTTCGGAGTCCATGGCCTTCAGTAAGTCTCATGAATTCAAATAATTGTGCATTAGGGGTTTGATATGTGAGAACCCTCTGATTTGCAGAGAACCTTTCAATACTCATAACTGTGGGAAATACTATAGGCTATTTTACCACTTGACCATCCATGGATATCAAAAACTAAGGTTCTTGTTTAGAACCTAGGGGGACCATATTCCTAGTTCGACATATAATAATATTACGAACAAGGTGCTCACCGACATGTAAGACTTCAAACCACAGGATATATAGAAATGTAATTTTTCTCCCCCTAAGAGCTTTCACCCGATTAGAAAAAGGCCCCCTTCTCTGGTTCGATTACATAGCTAAGGTTGATTAATGTTGAGATGAAGGCACCAATTGACACGATGACTGTCGCCGTCCCTAGTCGATTTCTTCAATCAAAACGACCAATGTGCGCCTGTCGTCGCTCCTCAATAGCGATACGATTGATCATTCTCTCTATTCTCTCGAGGGCCTGAAGGTCCTTCGCAGTGGCCCAAGGCTCATGTACCAAGTATCGGATGGCTGTCTGTATCCCAATAACTGCATCTACAGCAGGAGGTACGAGTTGCTCCGGTGGGATGGACACAATGGCGTCGTCCAGTTGCTGTAGAGTAGGTTCACCTTCAACGATAAACCCAGTGACATTTAATACGCCCTCGAAATCCTCGTCCACGGGATGAGTGAAATTTTCAAGGCTGGTGACCGTTCGGCCATCAGGGTTGTGCCGTGTGACAGTCTCGTAGAGAGTTGTCAGATCCGGTGATTTTGGGGCAGTGATGAACTCAATCTGCGGGTCCATTAAACTGCTCTTCCGGAAGGCTCTGTAGATAGTCGCGTTTGCAACGTCGTAACGCCAGCTCCGGGTGGTCCAGGATATGGTGTGATAAAGACTCATCGTGTGGACTGGATTTTGGGGTAATTCCATACCCGCCACAATGTATGCAAGCCATTGCCTGCGATAGTAGTGTTTCAGAGTCTGAGAAATTCCCAAGTTGATCGGCTGTTGCTCACTAGATGTGCGAGTTTGAGTAGGGAATAGTTGTACATGCACATTCGTAGGCGGCGGAGAAGCCTCGACGGCAGCTTGGTGGTCTGGATGATTGTCCAGCAGAAGCAAAACTCGACGCTCCCCTACATGGTCGTAGAAGAAGAGCAGCCACTCCTGCATGATCGATTGCGTTAACCAGGCCTGTCGATGGTATCGCCAATGGCAGTCCATGGCTTTGAGATTTGCCTTGCGAAGCGCCTCTGGCATATGCGTATGTCCGATGAACCAAAGGGGTAACCGATCTGACCCAGTGCTGTTTGTACAGAGCATGAGGCAGACGCGGGAATTTTCCCTGTTTGTTGTCAATTGGTCCTCAGCCGGGGAAGCGCCGAATGGTGGCTTTCGCCAGAAAAGGCCGGTCTCGTCCATGTTGTAAATATCGTTTTCTGGAAATTCACCACATAGCGTTTTCATTGCTTTCATTTCCTTGCGACCAGCTTGGGGTGGGGGCAGAGGCACGCCATCCTGGCGATCATGAATCTGGGTGGCATATCGTTTCTTAAATCTATTCAACCACCCATTGCTAAAGTGAGGAAGTGGCAGGGTCTGGTATTCCGGAATTTGATTCCAGATTTCACGTGCTCTGGTAATAATAATATCGGCCGTGGGTGTGGATTCTTGGCTCGCGAGCCATTCATAAAGTGGCGTCTCCAAGAGGGGCCATTGTGGTGCCAGTTGACGTCTTGAAGTGGATGCCGGACCAGCATCGAGGTGGTCGAACTTATTGGAGAGAATAGTTGAGATGGTTGATTGGGAAAGGCCCCGTCCATAGGTTCGTTCAAACCAAGCAGAACATTGGGATTGCGATGGACGGGGGTTTTGACTTTGTGCCCAAACTCGAAGAGCTTGTTTTTGGGTCCCCGAAATTCCCAACGCTGGGCGTTTTGATGGTGTGGACATGATATGGCTAAAGGTGCAATTCACTTGGGAAATAATTTTCGGCGGGCGCGTGGGAATGTCAGTTAGTCAATAATACCGTAATTACGATAGGTCTTGATACACATGATACACAATCAACAGCCTTTGATGTAGTGGTAACTGTGTTATTCTCGGTTTTATTACAATTATCGTCTATTCAGGACATGTCGATATTCCTTCCACTGAACAACTACCTATATGGAGGTCGCACAATTCAACATCCTCTTTTGTTCAATCCAGTTGAAATATTGAATTGTGAGTTACTTCAGGCCAAGCAGATTTAAATAAGCCACAACTACAGCATTTACCGCTCATGGTACCTTTTGTTAGAGGACATCAAGAAGGAATGGATTCAATATCCCCGAGTTGGAAAGAGCATTGAAGGAAAATCGCCAAGTTGGCGACCTCGGGACTATCGCTCGGTGCATATCCCGCGGCTAGGTCTTGTTTCTCCGCGCTTTTTACTTCGTTGGCGCGTGTTTCGTTGGATGGTTCCTCGCTTTGTCTACCACCAGGGGCTAATCTACTAGTTCATGCACCCCATCTCGATTGAGTTTCCTTTGGATTCACGATCTAGTACCTCCGATATCCCGTAACACCTACTCTCTTCTTTTCTGCGCGGTGACCACGACGCCCAGCAATACGGGAGATATAGGCATGCGAATAATCGGAGGTAAGGCTTACCCATTCAGGAATAAAGCATCAACAAATCAAAATAAATTAATATAACGGGAAAAGAATCATAGGTATCAATATACATATCTAGAAAAGCAGACCCATTCACGCATAGAAAGAAAACAATTGAAAGCCAACACCACAACCCCCCAAAGCTATAAAGACCTACCCGAGGCCGCCTTGACTCGGCACGACACTCCCCATCCCATCCGTATCTCAAAGGTTTTGACACATGTTTAGGGACGATACCCTGGAGTGCTGCCTGGTGCCTCCCAGATAATAGGATGACCCTCCAGCTCTGTGGCCATCGCGCTTGCACGGGGCTGTTGAGGGGGCTCATTCCAGCTCCAGTGGCCCTGCTGCGCTGAGGGGGAACCGGGGCCGGAAGAAACTCCTATCTCAGGTGATAAGGTGCGCACATTCGGATCCGGACTAGAGAAGGCGGTGATATCGCTATGGGTTGCCCTGTGGGTAGGTCTCTGGGTAGGGACATTACTACTTCCCGCTTCACTTTTCCCATTGGCGTATCCCTCGCCATGGTTGAACATTGCCCAGCGTGCGGTTCGTTCCGTGCGCCCATCTTGTGAGGACATCCACTGCGAGTACACGCGGTTGCGGCCGAGAACGAAGAACAATGCCACCAATATTGCTACGAAGACCACGCCTGCAACGGCGATACCTGCAATGGCCCCCGAGCTGAGCCCATGCTTACTGCCAGAAGAGCTATCATCGCCGCTTGTGTCGTTACCGCTGGAACCGCTGCCGTCGCCTTCGGCGGGCATGGACTGGCCTGGGACCAGCATATAAGGGTATTTCAGAGCTTTTGCGTATTGTGTTTCCCATGTCTGGGTTTTGTTCTGTGGGTTCAATAGTCAGCCTGAATCCGTGCTTAAGGGAAACCGAGAGTCATACTTCGTTGATCACTCCGACCATTCCATTTTTCAGGCATGAATCTATTGCAGTGCAATAGAAGAATGTGGGCTACATCAAACGATTGTTAGCTTCAGTTCGAGGTTGTGGGCATGTGGTCGGACTATATGCATACCTTGGTATCGTTGACTCGCAACGACCAAGTCGGGGCCTGCATTGCATATATTAGCCGCGTTGTTTTGATGAAGATTTTATCTTGCTTCTCAACTCACTGGTCCGACGAGTTGTCCATCCTGCTCATTGAAATCCGCGAAGGCCCCGGAGTAAAAGATGTTTCCGTTTGCCGGTACACAAGGAGCGAGATAATCTGCTTTCACGACAGAATGATTTGTTGGGTAAAATTCGAAGACCACAATATCGCCCGGATTGGCCGTTATACTGGTTGGAACAAATTGATGCGGATCTGACTTAGGTCCCACCTGGATTGTGTGGGTGCTGATACCGGTTGAGGAGGAGGTCGTGGCGGTGACAGTTGCAGCTGTTGAAGAGCCGGCAGCCACTGTCATAGTCGCCAAAGCTAGCCATGCCAGTGGCCAGGTTAGTCGACTCACAAACATCATGTACAGGGGAGGGCTGACGGTCCGTCAACACGATATGCACACTGCAAGCTAGTGATTTGGAATTTTCCACAGTAGAAGATGGGGACGAGGGTGAGAAAAGAGGACTAGGTTAGAAGACAAAGAATTCAAATTCCAAAGCCAGGTCTTGGACAAGGATGACTAGTATTAGGAATGCTTTTGGGCTGAGCACACTGCACAATGGACCTTTGACGGCTTCTTCTGATAGGAAGAGTGACCTCGCCTGCAGTAGTTACTCGGTTAGTACTCTGTATGTAGATCAACTTCCTAATTGTCTATTTCCCTAACGCGTACGGATCAGAGCGCATGCAAAGGATACATTTACTAGGTGCAGCATTTCTCTACCAGATGCGAACCTTTCTATCTCCCCAAAGACTCTGTTACCTCACTCTAAGCACTATGTAGAAACAGCCACTGCTCTCTCTTCGGCTCGGATTAATGGAACACTAACCATGCTAATAGGTGGTACAGTATTTGCTACGGTCAGCAAAGCCAACGCTCGTATCCACCCCACCACCTTTTCCCCTCGGGCCTCTTTGTTCCATTTAAAGACGTTCTGCGCCTCAAAGACTTGAGTCTGACGGATTTTATTTTAAATTTTGACTTTGATTCTTCAAAGGATTTGAAACGGTGCTCAAACATAATTCGCAATGTGGTCGCAAGCAAACTTGATATCACATCTACATGACTCGAGAATCTTCGTGTCACATGAAGTACAGAATCCAGACCACTCTGTGCAATTTAATATATTTTGCCCAACAATTATTATGACATACCATTGGCCTCGTATCGGCAGCCCTTGCTTGAAATAGTTTAGGTTTTGTCTGTATAGGGCTAGCCCAGGTTGTATTGTGAGGCTGAGGGACTGCCACGATCTGATCAATGATCAACGCCAAGACTCGCATAGCTGTTGGTTGGAATAAAATTGATGTATATGATTCGAGGAATTATTAGGTTAATGCTGTTGCCAAGGATTTCGTTTCAATCTCTGCCCTTCCCACCACGCCTTTGTCTCACTCAGCATTCAATGCCAGTTTCAGATTCCTTTGCTATTTAGCCTATAGAAGTTTGGATTGCCCGAGTATGTCAGGTCAATAACCGCGTCTCCACTCCCACATATAACGTTACTTTTCGATAACGAGGGATGGGTTCTAATAAGCGCGTGAATCACTTCACTGCGTTTCATCCTAATGGAATTATGGACTGCTTCGATCAGTGCTAACGTTTCGTTACAAAATACTACGTGAATATGAAATCAGGCCGAGATAGAAGTGGTAGGATGAGCCATCAAGGCTAGAAAATTCGCGAAGCCAATCATGAGTCAAGGGAGCTTTGATATCTAAGAGTTTTACAAGATCAAGGGCTAAGGGTGTAGACTTCTATTTTTCTATGACCTACCCATAATGAAAGGCGCTTGTTCTACTAGCCGCGCTTGGCTATCCAGCCTTCTTTGTTCGTCTCGCTAATTTTCTTTCATCATCGATCTTTTAATTCTGACGAAATCTTGCACGCTAACTACTATTATCCTTATGCCTAGGACTGAAGTGTCAGGTTGTTCAAAAACATTCTACTGTGAAAATCTACCACCAGATTCCAATTAAATACTAAAGATGCAATTTCGAGAGTTGCTAGATGAATGCACTGTGTGCAAGCAGGTAATTACTCTTCACTCTTCCTCTGTAATAGCAAGCTTATCGGGGAACGACTTTCTAGTCTAAACTCGCTTGCCATTCGAATATTAGCCCAAATCGCGTCGATCTAAACAATACGAGTACTTTGACTTTAAAACTACAGCTGTATATAGGAATGATCTTTTCTTTACGACTTTATACTAGATAGTTGCTTCGGTGAACCTAAATATCACAAACTCCTACGAAGCAGAAACAACCTGTGCCATAAAAAACGAAAGCGGTCACCCTACTTCCGGTGGCTTCCGATATTGGCCCAACTATTAATGGAATGAAGATAATCGGCTTGAGGAAGGCCAGAATGATGTTGTCTCTGTGCAATGTACTCGTAATCAGAGTTCCATTGGAACACGGAGTCATCAAACAGGAATCATTGTCCACCAGCCACCGAAACGATGCGCTTCCTACGATATTAGCCATGTCCTTCACGACCTTGTGTTGGGATCCCCATGGAGCATCCCATGTATGCATATTTGCTAGCAGACTGAGCTTGCTTCGGATGGTTTCCCGGGGTATATAACCCCAGGTTCGCTAGTTCTTAATTGATCATGATTCTTCCTCTGATTTCTCCACACCTTAGTAGTAGTCCTCCAACACCTTCTAAGGGTTATGGGCTATACCGTAAATCCACGACTACAACCGATGGCTCGAAATTGGACAAACGTCCGTTTTATTGTGAATTGTTGGTTTGCTAGCCGACGGTCCCGTTGATGCGCACTGCAATTGATAGCGGGAGATATTGAAGAATCTCCTTTTAGCGTATGAAGGTCAGAATTGTTTTATGCCAGATATGCTTCCTCGCTGCTTGGACTGCGGTGAAACGCTATACGGCCTGTAAAGGGGATGGCCCTTAGCGCTAAACGCTGCCGGTGTCTCATACCAAAGCTAGAACGACGATCGAAAATTTGGTGCATATTCAGGCTGGCGTTTGGAAATGATATATATATATATATATACACTTGCCTTAGCTAACGAAACACTCGAGCTAAGTGCTGAATAATTGATCTCCAAGTGTGAATAATCTACCCTTCAAAAGAGGCCATGGTCTTATGTATTTGAAAATATCCATTGGAACCTTGGAGCTCAACGGTCGGAGGCCCAGGCCCTGAGACACTAATGAACTAGGAGGCTTAGCATCGGAGATATCGTCTTATTTGGGTATTGTAATGCGCTCCAAGTCCCGTGATGTCTGTACACAGTCGGACTTCGGGCACGTAGTGACATGAATCTCCACACTCTCCTTTTTTATGATCGGCTTAAGATGTACAAAATAGAGTAAGAACAAGATCTGCGACCCTGCCTTCGGTTACGGTCCAATAATAGATCGACAAGCGTGTTTCAAACATAGTATGTTTGCCGCGACTTCAGCTCTCCCCTTCCAGGCCATACAATAGTGATCAATTGGAGCACATGCTTGTCGTGTGGAAAATAAGGGACATACTATAAAACACCCGCCTTATTGATCCTGAATCTGGACTAGTGGAGTATTTCCGAGGCTTGATGTCTTCCTTTGATCTAGCGCATTCCTTCAGTACTGTCCATCCCCTAGCCATGAGTCTCACACTATACCAAACATCTAATATCACTGGTGTATATTATACTCCGTACATTACCCTCATTTAGCAACGAATATTGCAGCGTGAAGTATGCTGGATGTTAGTATATCGAGGTACAGTGTACGAATATTGCCATTGTTGTTTTCGCCACAAATACACATTGATCTGTACGTAATTAAATCGAAGGTTTGATTATTAAACCGGTAGTTTCATTTAAAAAATTGTTGATCTTCATTCCATTCTATTTGCCCGGGCCGAATTTGGGCGTATACTGGCGCCGATCTATCGAGGTCTGGAGTCCGACGGGTTTCTTGGCGACGAAAAAAATCGACATCGGATCTGTTCCACCACATCCAACTGTACAGAAACCACCGAAGAACTTCCTAACCACGGTTCTGGGTGGGGACCACGAACCTGTTTCTTGCAATTATGTAGTTGCTGTCGCGTGGTCTCCCATCCCAGAACCCATTGGGGAAATATTCTGGAAAAAAAGGTACCCGCTTTCCAAGGTTGGCGCTCACCGGAATCAGCCCTGAGGCGCTCGTTTCACTAGAACCAGCTTTGAAAGCGGAGCATCTCCTTGTTTTCCAATCATGATGGTCTGTCTGCCTATGTCTACCAATAGAGATCTATACCTACCATGTAGGAAATATTCCCGACGCCATCGTGCGAAGTAGATAAGCTTAATGTCCATCCACGCTACTGACTCGCGACCATTCATATCGAAGTTAGAACAAAACCTGCTGGGGGAAAATCCCCCCCCCCCCCTCTTATTTACCTTCAACGTTGTCTTTGAACACGCCTGTCACTATCATGAGGTGTCATTTGTTCCTTTTCGCCCTTCTAGCTCTGCTTATAGTAGGGATCCATGCAGCAGACTGGGATACAAATGTCTTCCCATCCTGCGCGGTACGTATATTTCCCAATGCAGTTGTATTTATTGCTAATTAGCATGTGCTAGATCACTTGTGACAACCAGTTATTCTCTGATTGCTCACTGAGCAACAATACATCATGCTTCTGTGCCAGTAGCTCTCGTCCCACGGCCCTGTTAGATTGTGCTGAAAATAACTGCACAACAAAGGAATTCTTCAGTGCGTCTCTATCATGATTGATATACCAAGCCTGGTCTAACTCTGCTAGCTACAAAACGTCTCTATGAAAACGAATGCGATATAACACCACACAAAGGCCCCGCGGTAGTTAACGCCTCGACTCTAATCCCTTTTATTCTTGCTTCGTTTTTCTTCGTCATGAGAATGATCGCCAAGAGCAGCGGCCTCGCTGGCGGATGGGGATGGGATGACTATACAATAATTGTCTCATATGTCAGTGTCACTTCTTGATGTTCTCCCGCTCGGTATTAACAGCCTTGCAGATCATAGGAGTTGCCATATATGTTCTGGATATCTGCAGTAAGCCAGCATTCTCAGTCATCGATTTCACCAGAAAGAAGAACTAACAGATCAGTGATCCGAAATGGCTTCGGACGAAATATCTGGGACGTCCCTTTTCCCTCGATCACCAGGTTCTACCAGGTTCGGCCCCCTCTCCAAGGCTCAGTTCTAATCTAACAAGAGCAGTATTTCCAAGCTATGGCCGTTATGTATAAGGTCCAAATCTCCCTCGCAAAGATCTCTGTGTGCCTCTTCCTACTCCGCATCTTCCAAGCACGCACATTCCGCTATTTGGCATACGCACTCATCTGTACCAACGCCGCGATCGGTATCACCTGGGCCTCGGTGGATGCCTTCCGTTGCTTGCCGACACGCCTAACATGGGTCGGCTGGATGAACGAGGAACCTGGCCATTGCCTGAATTTTATCACCGCGGTTCTTGTTAACTGTCTGGTGAACATCTTTGTCGACTGCATCTTGATCGTCATGCCGGTCTTTGAGGTGATCAAGTTGCAGTTGCCTCTGCGAAAGAAGCTAACTGTGGCAGCGATGTTTATCGTGGGCTCTGTGTATGCACTCCCTATCTTGGCTTTGGTTTTATTTACTTGTCACTAACCAATCTCATAGTCTAACAATCATCGCGATAATCCGAGTCGTCGTCTTCTGGACCAACCGCTGGGGCGCCAATGAGACTCTTGGTCTATACCCCCTCATGCACTGGTCCGTCATCGAATCTCAGATCTCTGTTATGTGCGCTTGCCTGCCTGCATTCAGAGCTCTCGTCGGCCGATGGTTCCCCCGATTCCTGGGGGGATCAACGAACCGAACGAATCCATCTAACATGGCTGAATACTATAACAAAATGCCGACGGCAAACAGCAATATCAACAAGTCTGTTACCTACTCGGTGAATTATGAGACTCGGTCGCCAGCGGATAGTGATGTGGAGTTGGTGGATATGCCGAAACATGGGCAATAATGGATGAATTTACTTCTTGTTCTATATTTACATATTCATTTTAGATGAGATCTAATTAATACATAGATGCTAGATACTCTATAAAATTGCCTCAACTTCCCGGGTTTCCTAAGTAGTAAATTTCCATCATCTAAGTTTATAGTTCAGCTACGATAGCAAAGCCCTATCAGTGAGAAGTCATGTTCCGTATCTCAGAAACAGTTGTATATCACGATCGAACAATCAGATAAGGTTTATCAACTTCTACTATGATCCCGATGCAGCACATTTGCATGAAAGCTTAGGCGCCAGCGCTGGGATACGATCCGTTCACAGTGACTGATCAAAGCAAGATTGCCATCGAGGATGATAGCCATATGCCAAATAGAATTAGGTCATTATGAATCCCAGAACACAAGCTATTCGATTGCTATCTACGAAAGCACGGGGGTTTCTATGATCATCATGACAATGCGGACGCAAATTATGGAATTCGTTATGTATTCTTCTTGCCTTGGTCCAATTTTCTCTGCTCTTAGAATATGAGAAAAAGTACATCAAACAAGGTAACATGAAGTGGACCAAGAAAGATATGATAATAAAAATAACAATCTCTCGAGACTAGAATTATGTACATAGTGCCCGCGCGTACACGGTTTGACGGGCGTTTGCTATGCGACAAACAAAACCCTGTCCGCCCACATCCCTCGCTCTCTTTCCATCTTACACCTCTCTCCTCTCTGCAGGATATCTCCAAGCCTTTCGTATCATCCTGCTTCTTGTCAACTCACTCATCACACAGTTTGTGTTATCCACGTCTCCTCATCCGGTTCTATGTCTTCCAGTCAAGATGTACGAATGTGGGACCTGTGACTTCGAGTTCCGCTACCGCGAGGACTGCGATGCTCACATGGACGAATACGACCATTGGGTGGAATGTGAGACCTGCTCTCGACAATTTCGGACTGAGGGTAGCTGCGAGCAGCACATGGATGCGCTTGATCACCGGGCACCAGTCTTTGAATGTGAGACCTGCCCTCGACAATTTCGGACTGAGCGTAGCTGCGAGCAGCACATGGATGCGCTTGATCACCGGGAACCAGCCTTTGAATGTGAAACCTGCACCCGTACCTTCTCTTCGCAGGCTGCTGCCAATCAGCATATGAATGTCAAGAACCATTGGGAGCCAACAGTTTCCTGTGAGACGTGTTCCCAGATGTTCCACACCCATGAAGCTGCCGACCAGCACATGGAGGCCGAAGGACACTACGAGAACTACTGCGCCGAGTGCGATCGTCGCTTCATGAATGAGAACTGTCTTCGCCAGGTATGAGAACCAAGCCAATCTAATCTCAGGGAGATTCCGAGCCCTCAGGCTCCGGTTGATCGTAGGATTTTGACTAATTTGTGTCCATCTTATCTGTGAATAGCACTTAAACTCGAAGATTCATCGGGGCACTGAGGTCGTGTGCCCATTTTGCAAGGCTCACTTTGTCACTGCGGGTGGCGTCACCCATCACGTCGAATCTGGTACCTGCCCGAAGGCTGCCAAGTGGAACCGAGAGACAATCCACCGGATGATCCAACGCCTCGACCCTAACGGGCTTGTCACAAACAAGCAGATTGGATGGCACAATGACGAGAACGTACGCTACTATGCCACGGACCGCGCCTTCGATGGTACAAGCTGGGTGTGCTACCTGTGCCAGAGGGGTTTCAGCTCGATGACCGGTCTAAACTCGCATCTCAACTCGCCATTCCACAGGGAGAAGATCTACCATTGCCTCAACACGCGTGGCGGTTGCAACAAAGAGTTTAACTCTCTTGGTGCTTTGTTCAATCACTTGGAGAGTGAGTCGTGCGGATACATCCGGTTCGGGGACGTCCAAAGAGTCCATCGACGATTGAACGACGCTATTCTTAACCGTAAGGTGATCACTTCGCTCTGAAATCTCAACGATGAAGTTTGCTTGGGAGGAAACCACACGGTGACGGTTTACTTGAGGTCAGCAATGAACATGTGATGGAAGAAAGGTCTAGTAGCTTATCAAGACTGTACCATATGTACATACTCTTAGTATCTACTCATTATCTTGCAGTTTCTATTCACTTGAATTGAAAAATTGGCATGTTCATATGGATTTCTCAAGGCGTATTTCCAAGACAACACAATGGAGTATTCAAAGAAAAACCATTCCCGGAATGTGAACCATACCGTACTCAACTGGTAATATTGTGTATCTATTGGCGCTAAAAAAACCCCAAAGTTACCTCTTCCCCATGGGCCCCACTGAAATACCAATACCTCACCCTTTCCCCCCACGGACTCCGATATCGTTCCCTCCCGAGGCTCTCAGCCCTGGAGGTCTCTCCTTTACCCCGGATATCCCCCTCCTCCCCGGCCCACCATGAAGCCGACGGACAAGCATTTCCGCTGTGATGTCTGTCAGCGTGCATTCACGCGCATTGATCACCTCAAACGCCACCATTTGCGACGTATGTCCCGTCCTGCAGCTACCCCTGCCACATACTGAACCTCAACAGATTCGGGCCAGAAACCATATCCCTGTGTATTCTGCAATACCTCGTTCGCGCGCTGGTTAGATAAGCCAAGACAATCTATAATACCAACTCTGGAATCTGATACTTGGAATTTAGTGACAATCTGCGCGTCCATTACACTGATTGCTCCAAGCGCGCGGGTCGCGAAATTCCGGAGACGGGTCAGAGGGGTAGGCGGCGACATGCCTGTCAATCGGTTAGTCCGTGACTATATTACATGAAATTCCACCATAGGAACTAACTTTGGTTGAATAGTGTACCACGATGAAACTACGGTGCGATGGAAGCAGCCCTTGCGGATCATGTCAGAAGCGAAACTTGACGTGCAACAACGATCGGACGGCAGGTGCGAGCCACCTTGGGATCGAAGAAGGTACGACAAGCTTTGAATCAACTTGGTTGCAATGGAAGACTCATACAAGCCATACAGAAGTATCGGAGAAACCCGATATCTGTGAAGAGCCATCATCCGACCGAGGATCGATCAAGTTCCTACTTAATGGTGGCACAGATAGCTTCACAGAAACCTTTCGACTTCCCCCGCGCAGTGATCGTACGCGCAGTTTCAACTATCATAATACAAATGATCTCGAGCAATCGCAGGGCACAGGGTTTCCATACAACATTGATACCACTCGCCCAGAATACGGCTCTGGCTTCATTGACTCCGACTCTGTCGCGCCGCAATTCTTCCACGATACATTCCTGGATTTTTTCCACGGCCCTTTTGGTGATGCACATAAGCCCACGGAGAATCCTTATCATGCCGATGAACTGAGCTACCGGTCCGCCATTCCTCCAGGGCAGCATCCTACTATATTGCCCGGAGATCCACCGGTCTTTGAACCGGAGCGACCGTTCGCAACGACATTAATTCATTTAATATTAACACAAGCGTGGCAGGTCCCGCTTGACTCTAAAGCGCAGGAGGAGGTATCTGCGAATCTCAACTTTCTATTGACCACTGCGCGCATACGAAAATACATTACGCTCTATTTCAAATACTGGCAACCCAGTTGTCCCATCCTTCCCATATCCTTTGATCCAGAGACAGTTCCCCTGCCGCTCTTAGCTGCAGTGGTCTTTATGGGCGCAATGTACAGTAGCGACCAGAGAGAAGTATACATCGCGAAGAGAGTGTTAGATTTTGCAGAGCTGTTTATCTTTGCGAGTGATGTTTTCTCGGCAGAGAGTGAAATCAGCGCCACCTTCTCAGGTAGCCGGTGTTTTGGCGAGGAAAACAGTGATTGGGATTGGTTCAAGAAATTTCAGGCCGGGGTTATCATCACCATTGTCCAATACTGGGCAGGAAACCGTTCGTCCCGGAACCGTGTGATGGAAAATCGATTCGGTGATATTGTGAAGGTTGCTCGGCGGATTGACCTTGTCAAAGCCCGTCACCTTCCCGATGACCAGGCCCTGGAGCACTTGTGGATACAAAAAGAAAGTCGGATTAGGTATGTACTTATCTTCCCCCATTCCAACCTTGGAAGAGTCTTGGGTCTCCCTTACTAATATTGACAGAACTATTTCTATAATTTCGCTGCTCGATGGCGCATTCTTCTTCTTTCAAAACTTCCCGTGTCGCCTGACACACACTGAAATGCAATGCGATCTGCCCTGCGATGAATCGCTTTTCTTGTCCGAGCATCCGTTCGCTGAGCCAAACTTTCGCTTTTCACGCGGCCTTACGGTTTCAGAGGCCTTCAAGAATCTGTTCGACGAAGTACCTGAGTCGAACCCGATGGACCTCACTGCTTTAGACATGTTTATCTTAATTCATAGTATGTCCTTCGCCAAAAGCTTTCTTGTGTACTTTGCACCAGCTGACTCCATGTTTAGTTTTATTCTCATTTATCAACACCCATATGGCACTTCTCGGCTGTTCTATACGCATGGGTTATTTCAAGAATCCCAGGGAAAGTGCCGGGGTTGGCACAAAAGACACCACGATTCCTGAAGATTCTATCCTTATTGCCATCCGGACTGCCCTATCCCGCTGGCGTGACTATTGGATCGCACTGCGCAATGGAGTAACAAGTGACGAATGGGCGTCAATGGGGTTCTATAAGAATGGGTATAACTTTTGGCTGGTATCGCAACTGCTTATCACCAGAAAGGACGCCGTTGATGTGGTGATGCAGATGGAAGTGCACTGCGAGGATAAATTGAAGAAGCTCAATGTGTTGCTTCTTGACGACCAGGAAGATGCATAATTACCATGACAGAATTGAAGATGTTGATGAAGCAAGTAGGCGACTCTGTTAGATAGGCTGAGACGTTCGGGACTTATACTTGCATTTACAAGTGGGACTGTGATCACTTGGCAGACCTTTTCGACATTTTGTGCATTGAAATGTTCATCCTAGATGATGAATCCTAGCTGTTAATGGTACCCATAACCATTATGCTCATATGTCTTGATATCTTGTGAAATTAGGAGTAGACCTCCGCAAAGCCTATAAATGGGCCCGGACCCATGGCCCAAATCCCAACCCACAGCCCATTCGTAGGGGCCTACAAGGCCCCCATTATAGCCTATTAGGGATGTCTATCCCGGCGTCTTGTAGTTGCTATATCTCACTTTCTACTAATCCTATATAGTCTAAATTTGGATTTTGGAATTTTAATGGCTATATAAGTATATATTCCAATTTTAAATAAAATTCGATAGGTAGAGGTTGAGATACCGTAGAAAGGGTTGATATATATTTATGATTTATACAGGAGTACTACTTTCTGAGCAAACCAAACTATTTAAACAACGCGTTTTCTCACTTTTTTAAATATGATATATAAACTTAAGTAACGAATGATTTCTAATCGATTAAAACATTAAAATGTTACCTCGAGATAAGGGATAAAAACGGGGTCTAAACATAGGGTAATTAGAAAAGTCAGGATTGTTTGTATTTTGTATTGTTTAGGGCCCACGGCCTATCGGTGGGCCTAAGGACCGGGCCCCAAACCCAGCCCATTAGTGGGTTGGGGCGGGCTGGGCTTTGGGCTTTGAGGGCTTTGCGGAGGTCTACTTAGGAGTACTGTACCCCAACTTTAAGAACTACGGGAGCGGCGGGAGCCGCAGGATTTCCAGTCCCTAATTCTCTTGAAACCCTAAATAGTCGCATTGGAGTATGACATCTGTGTTTGCCTTCTGGGGGGTTGTTATCAATATTGTCCTAATTAAAGGAGCCACCTCGGCAGCTCGCAGTCAGGTGCTCATCGATTTGAGGCCTGTTTGTGACACAAATTAGGGCAGGTAAATGGTCAGTCGGACACCCATGTGCTATGTTCAATGTTGACTCGATCTACTCCGTAGTATTTTCAAAACCTTACATTCAGAGCAGTTCTTTCATTTCGCCCCTACGTCCTGCTGCTGCTTCTGTATGCACGGAGAAATGCAAGGGCCAATCAAGAGCCGGCTGCAAGAACTGTGCATGATTATTCAAGATCCCCCGAACATGTGGAGCTGAAACAGCTTCGACGCATCACATCAATCTATACGGAGTACTCCATACGTAATTCCCGACCAATGAAGTCGTAATATGGCTTTGTTTTTTTTTCTTTCTATTTTTTTGGGCGCTCATCAGGGCGGTTACTCGATTTCTCGTGGATTCCAGCGGGGAAACATGAGGTTGTATGTGAGAAATAATAGTTTGTTATTTCGTTCCATTTACAGGCCCAGTGTGTTGTGGATTTGGTGAAATGGTGCATGAATTGATGAGGCCTGGTGGTCAAGGTCAATTATTATGTCTATTCCTCTGTATTATAGGCACTTGTAGCGCGGCGACACCCGATGTTGATGTTACAACACTACATACCTAACAAGAACTGATTTCTCACAGGTCCACCATTCCACTCAAAGTGATGTAGGACAGGCATACATATCTTCCCCCATACCAGGCTACAGCCAATCAGAATTATCTGCAATGCAACATAAATTGAATGTGATATTGAGATCCGCGGAGTACACTATGGAGTAAGCATAAGGTCCTCTCAATATCATGAAAGATCGACATGGGAGCCGGATGAAAGACTGAAATCAAGGGATGACACTCTACGAGGCGCAGATGCCAGCAAGTACTATTCTGCACGGAAGCACTAGTGCCCCCCACAAGGCCAAGGATGTCTCCAATTGAGACACTTGGCGTTCAAAGGATTACTGCTGAAGGCGTGATAAAGGTGTAAAGTTCTAGATATTCCATTCAAGGTTCACTTCTGTTGCTTCCCCCGATGAATTGTCAGTTAAGGTCTTCTCCGCATCCGGGACATTACTCTATCAAGTTCCAGCTTTAAATAGGAGATCACGATCCCTGACAATCCGTGGCGATCTTGTTGATCCCGACGATCTCTTCAGCCACCGGAGCTGGAGATGCACGACCTCCACTAGTGTCCCCACACGCGTGCTCCTGTTTGAGCTATTTTATTGTGTTCCACTCTGTAAGACATGGGTAACATTGCGGACTATAAATGGCCTTGTCCGGCGCTGCGGGAGGTTTCCTGGTACCTGAGTAGTCACGTATATCCTTCACCATGGTTTTCATCAAGGCAACACTTGCGTCCGCTTTTGTCTCCCTCCTGGCATGTGCCAGCGCTGTGGAAGTGCCTAAGACCGATTACGATGTCATCGTGGTCGGCGGTGGTCCCGCGGGTCTCAGTGCCCTCAGTGGTGTCTCTCGTGTCCGCCGAACGGCTCTCTTGATTGATAGCCAGGAGTACCGCAATGCTCCGACCCGGGAGATGCACGACGTCATTGGCAACGATGGTGAGATTAAACCCTACCTCTACCGTAACACAAAGTTTCTCGTCTAACATATTTCATCCTCAGGTACCCCACCGGCTACTTTCAGAGGTCTGGCTCGCGAGCAGATCGAGAAGTATCCAACTGCCCACTTCACCAACGAGACTGTGGAATCAATCGTTCCGCTCGGACAGGGGGAGTTCTCTGCCTTCACTGTGACCGACAGCAAGGGCAAGAACTACACTGCCCGTAAGATCGTACTCGGTACTGGTGTCCGTGACGTTCTACCCGCGACTCCTGGCCTTCGGGAGGGATGGGGCCACGGCATCTTCTGGTGCCCGTGGTGCGATGGTTACGAACACAGGGACCAGCCATTTGGAATGATCGGTGATATCACCGATATGCTGAGCAACGTGTTGGAGACTCACACTCTGTACACCGATATCATTGCATTTGTGAACGGCTCCCAAACTGCTGATGGCGAGGCCAAGGCAACGGCCAAGGTCGAAGACTGGAAGGAACAACTTGCCGCTTGGAACACCACAATTGACAACCGCACAATCTCTTCCATTGAGCGCCTCGAGGATGGCGGTGACAACAGAGGCGAAAACGGTGACCAGCAGTTTGACAAGTTCCGCCTTCACTTCACTACCGGCGAGCCTGTTGACCGGAATGCTATTATTATCAACGTCCCAACTGTTCAGACCTCCACACTTCCCGCCAAGATGAACCTGAGCATTGTCAGTGACAAGATCAATGTTACCAGCGGAATGCGTACCAGTGAGACCGGTGTCTTTGCCGTTGGCGACGCCAACAGCGATGGCAGCACCAATGTGCCACATGCGATGTTCTCTGGCAAGAAAGCTGCTGTTTATCTACACGGTATGTTCCCTTCCATTTGTTGATACTAGATAAATAACTGACATGATTACAGTGGAATTGTCTCGTGAGGAATCGAAATCCAAGGTCTCGAAGCGCACCGGACTCTCTCACCGTGAGCTCGAGAAGGAGGCCATTCGTGCAATTGGCACCAACCTGGAGGATGCATGGAAGCGTGCTCAGAACTAATGGATTCCTTTAATTAATGGTGCCCCATTTAAATAGTCAGTTAGCTGTTGGGCTATTCCTGATAATAATAATTAATGGACTACCTTCCACCTCTGATCTTGTTGTATTCATCCGTGCTCGTTACCTCCAATCTAAAATGATGTACTCCGTATAACCCTTTTGGTGGCCCTGGCCCATAGGTTCCGTCGTTTAGCCTATTCCCATGTACGTAAGTAGATGGGAAGTTGATGTACACTATCTTCATCCATCTTTCTAATAGCTATGTCCAATTGTTTTCCAAATAAAAATAGCATTGTTGGAATACGGAAACAGGCTTCAGGTCTTGAAAAGTGTCATTCGCTCCCGGGAAAATGGTATCATCCAATTCATCATCTCCACAAGATGGAAACCTGTAAAGTAAAATAAAGTAAGATAAAGTAAAATGTCTTGGATTTGGATTCGTGCTTTTACCCAATCCATTCCTCTAACTCACTAAGGAGGAGCTCAGAAAGAAATCTCTTCCTCCCTCTTCCAAAAGCAATTCTAGCAAATCCTTCTGCCTCCACTATCTCATCAAACAAATTTGGATGAAACGTCTGACACCATGTCTAAAAATGAAGAGGGATGAGCTCATCGCTTGGCATGGTTGCGTGCTAGAAAAGAACCCCACGATGAAATCAATTCTAGTTCAGAAAGAGAGAGAAAAGGAGAGCGTATTGCAGTGAGGAAATACGGAGTACAAGGGGTTGCTTTGGCTACTATTGTATACCTGCCTATATAGGGCTTTATAGTACATACTATACCTATCATATTATAGTAATACATGCAGTACTATCATGATATATAAACTCCACATTTTCACACGTATTCGGACAAAATATCGGGCGATACACATGTATGCATGATGCATGTAGCCGAGGCAATGTATTATCTGTTCTTCAAATAAAATCCATGTAGTGCCCGTGGGAGGGAATATAGCCATCTATATCGAAATCTCATGATTGATTGTTCTATTTGCCAACAAGACTCTAAATATTGTTTTTAGGCTGATTTCTCTAGCTAGAGGATGCACATTTCACATCCAGCAAACTGTTATCAACCTAGAGATAGAGGAAATAAGTCAGTAAATGAATTGTCAGCGTTACGCCAATCTTCAAGATAAACCCACATTTGTGCAAGTGAACTGATCATCCCCATCGGGGCTAACAACGTCAATGTTACTGGCGTTGATATTTGAGCAAACCTTTACAAGTCAGTTGGTGAGTTATAGTCTGTGGTGTTCGAACACTTACATCGGGACTTGAGCAGACAATCATTCCCACATCAGGATCATATTTACCAGATGTGACACCGTTGAAATTCTTGAAGACAACATCTTCGATGGCAAGCTTACTCTGTGTGGTTCATGTGTTAGTTAGCCTTCGGCAACCAGAAACAAGTGATAGTGACGCTATCAAAGTGGAATAAAAGCAGATAGTGACAAAAGGAGATTGATGAACACGTACGGGGAACTCGTTGCAGAGAGTCAAATTCTTCTGGCCATAGCACTGGGTCACCTCGATCGCATAGTCGACATTGTCAATGGTCATGCCATCGTAGGTAATGTTCTTCACCAGGCCCGATCCGCCGCCGCCCTGGAGATCGGTAGAGAGCGCAGCGGAAGCCCCAGGCCAGACTTTGATACGCGCACCATCCTTCATAATATTGTTAGAAACGTAATCATCTTACCCACGGCACTGGACTTACCGATGCGTTGAACATAGAGATATTGTACACGAGCACGTTTTGCACAATATCAACCTCGCCTGGGTATTGGCCCAGAGAGCCAACGGAGATACCGTGGGAGCCGTTGCAATGAAGGTTCTGGACCAGAATGTCGGTAACATTGGGCTTGAACGAGACACAATCTTTGACATAGTTAGTAAAAGAAGATCGGGTGAGGTCTTCTAGGGGAACCATACCATCTCCATTGTTGATCATAGAGTTCTGGATAACAATATTCGTCGAACGATAGAGGTCCCTATTAAAGGTGTTAGTTAATTATAGCTAGTTCCTCCTTTAATGCAAATGGACTTACCATCCATCGGTGTTCTTAGCCTCATGCTCACTGCTGCTGAACCCACTGATATCAATTCCGTCAAAGAGGACGTTGGATGAGTTGGCCACGAAGTGATACCACTGAGGCGAGTAACGAAGGTTGAGAGGTCCAATGGTACCTCCATTTAGCCCGATTATACCCACCAGAATTGGCCGCAGGATGAGAGCATCCTCTGCATATAGGTCATACCAGACCTGACCATTACCATCCAGGGTGCCCTCGCCGTAGACATTGACATCCTCGCCGCCGAGCTGGAAGAACGTTGTGGCGTTTTGGTAGACTTGGGTGAAAGCGTTTGCTTGCCAGTAATCCGTGTCATTGCTGAATTGGACATGGCCCTGGATTTCTATTACAGTTTGCGTAAGCACTCGTCTAGTATCGAACTCAACGCGCATTACATACCGAGATCCACGTGCTTCAAGAAAGTCATGTCGAGTGCCTTTCCAATCGTGTATGTCTTGCCCGCATCAAAGATGACCTTTCCTCCGTTGTTGCATTTCTTCAATGCAGTAAGAACATTGGCTGAATCATCACGTCCATGGCCATGGTTGGCTACATGACAGGTGCGAGTCCTGGCATGGCTGGCCGGAAGGGGCTTGAATGGATGGTTTGGGTGGCACGCCTCGCTTCGAGAGTATTCCTTAGCCTCAATTGTGGTGCTGATTGACAACAAAAACCCCAAGGCCTGGGTTAAAGTATTTGAAATCTTCATCTTTGGTGTTAAGAGAATCTAGAATCTAGGGTCAAGAGAATCTAGGGGCTCTTAGTTGGATTGACAATCTTCTCGCCTAAAGATAGCGTTTGGGAACTTCCACGACAGCTTATATATAGTCTCGGCATTGACAATTTATTTCCTCTGTTACTCCGATGTAGCTCAGGATCAACGCTAAGCAGCGCCCTCGGCGGTCAAGAGATGGGGTAACCCCATCTTGTTCAATTTGCTCCGGGGAAACGAGCTAATGACTCCGCAATGTGTGGAGAAACCGGGGCATGGTCATGGATTGTATGGTGAGTTTCCGTGTCGTGGAAAAGCGGACCGGGGATAAATTGACTCGCGTTACGTGAGGGTGGTCCCCAAGCAAATCTGATAGGAGGAATATCTGGCGCGATTTCCCCGATTGGGAGGAAATCCCGGATAAATTGAATAGAGCCAGTAGAGTCCCCTTGTTGTAAATCCAATGTATTTCAAATAAATATAGATATCATCTGCGTTATAGCTTTCTGGATAGCAACGACTAATCACAGGATAGTTAGGTTTACAGGCCAAATGCTACTAGAAATTATTCGGAATTCTCGGCCACGTCTCGCAGAAGGAACAGTAACCAATCACTTTGAAACATGCTTTATATGTACAACAGCTGTCCAATAAAAGGAGCAGGTTCTCAGCCCAGAGGAGATGAAACAACGATTATCTCAAACGAGCGAGCTCACTCAACCCCCAAACCCTCCTAAAGACCCACCTCAGCGCAGGTAAGAGGTTCATATAGATACTGGTCTAGGTGTATTCAGGAACACTATTTTCAAGCTCCCCTACCGCCAGCACAGAATCCATTTCACATCTAAGTCGACTTCTCAATAGCCTTCTTCACGGCGCCCTCGGCCGCCCCAGCGGTGGCCTTAACGGAGTCAACAGCCTCATGCTCGATCTCCTTGGCGGCTTCGAGAGTTGAATCAGACTGGCTGCGCTGCCACATGAAGATACGAGTCACCTGGACGGCACCCACACATCCGAGGAAGAAGTTCACAGCGGCGAGCCTACAGAGTTATATCGTGTTAGCATTGATGCCCGGCGGATCTGCTATCGGGTTCCACATACAGGACGTTACGGGGCTTGATGATCAGACACCAGCGAGTCCAGATGGCACCAGTACCCATCAGAGCAGCGTTCTGGGTGAGGGAGAGCTTCTCGGCGGGACGGGCGAAGTCGGAGATACCGGCGATGACAAGACACCACTGTTGTAGGGATATATATTAGCCATCGTGCTCAGCAAGTACATGGAAAATGCTCGCAGGATATAGCAGCGTTCGATAGAGATATTGTGTCCGGAAGGGTGCTTGGGGGTATAGATGGCATATCAGACGAGGAAATCGAGTTATCGTACCTTCATAACGGGGGCCCTGCAAAACAGAAGTTAGTATCAATTCGCAGTAGCAAAAGAGACAGGATATGCTGCAGCATGCTTAAAATCCTTACCAGAAGTGGACAGTCTTCATACCGACCGGGCTGTTCCATAGGCGCTGGAAGGCATTCTGCTGCTCACCAGCACCGGCTTCGGAGCTCTGCCAGCGGAAGCCCTGGGCACCCGGGCGGCGGAATGGCGCGGAGGCATTGCGGAATGCAAAGCGAGCGTTGTTCACGAAGCGGAAACCCACACGAGACGACATGGTGATAGCTGGGATGGTGGTTTTAGTGAGAGGGAAGAGGGATGCGTCCGGTGATCGGTGGAAGGGGGAGTTTTCCGTTGGGGAAGCTAGATAGGGCAATTAACCACCACAACCGCAGGCAGATGAAAATATAGTCTATAGAAGAGCAAAGTGTTTACTCTCAAGTAATGAGTATAATCTACTCCAATTAATTATCCCTCACTTACGATCTCTCTTGCGCTGTCGCTCACTATGACGCTTCAGATGTTGAAGCTGATGTAAGCATGTCGCGCTAGTTGATATCGGGACTAGCGGGATTACGGCTTTGCGCAGCGAATCAACGCCGTCGTGAATAATGCACTGCATCGCAGACTGTCTAGCAAGTCAATTCCACTGTTCCCACGCTCATCCTCCCGTGGCTCATCCGAGACCTCTATCTCCCTAATCCTTACATCTGCTTGACAATCCTACCACCATGTCTGGCAAGTACGTTTTCACTCAGGGCCTGAAGGAGCTCCGCTTCCTCTTCTGCCAGACCTCCGAAGCGAGCGCGGCCACAAGGTGCGTACACCCTACCCCAAGGCGAATTGGGGTTCAGCCCACTGATTGACCTTCTTCTGTGCCTATAGGTCTTTCCTGAACCGCGCCTACCCGACCATGAAGAAGCACAACCCCCAGACTCCCATCATGATGCGCGAGGCCGCGGGCACCCAGCCTCGAGTCTATGCCCGATATGGTATGACAGGACACCTACGAGCCCATTGTGTGGGCTCTTTGGATAAGCGAGTCAAGCTAACGCGATCGGTTCCTCTCAATAGCTTTCGGCCAGGAGAAGCAAGAAGCCTTGTCCGGTAAATATCCCCCGCCAACCATAATTTTGCATCAAGTTGGAATACTAATTGATGTTTTTAGGCCTGTCGGACACCCAGATCGAAGAGCGCATTACACAGTTGGTGAAGCAGCAGCTATAACTTCTTTTTGTTTTCCCTGCAGATCTATTTTATGCCCCCGCGTTCCAACCGTTCTACATCCATCTTCTGTACCTATAGATGAAATCGAAGCTCATATCCAAAACAAATCCAATTCAATTGCTTCCAGTGATGACTTGATGCTATCTCTTATAACGTGCTACTAGCATTTCCAACCTCGCCAAACCGATACTGCGCCCAGCTCATACTCCCCTCGGGGAACGTCCAGATCCTCTTACCCAGATCCTCGCCCGCAGCACCAGCCCCAATATGAATAGGCAGCAGATGCTCAAAGGAAGGATGAGCCTGGCGTGCGTCTGGTCTCCTCAACAGCTCAGCCATTGCCTTTTGCCGTTCAGCCGGCGCAGTCGTCGCAGCATCCTTGAGCGCCTTGTCAAAGCTAACAGCATACGGCATCGGGGTCGAACTGCCAAAAGCAAACCGCAGATCGCGCAGATTATGCACAGCCATCCCAGACACGATGATCAGAATGTTCTGCTCGCGAAGCTTCGCGACTGCCTGTCCGAGGCGGTAGTGCTGGTCCGGGTCCTCGGTTTGGAAGAGCGAGACTTGCACGATAGGAACGTTCAGTGGGTTTGAGTCTGGCTCGAAAGCTGCATTGTCCTTCGTCAGCATTGGATTATTGTTTTGATGCAAACTGTCACATACCGCACTTGAAGCTAACCCAGACGCCGTGGTCGAGTCCACGCTTCACGCCCTCGGCCGGGATATCGGCTTCTTTCAACAACCTCAACACTTCATTCGCTACCTCCTTGTTACCCACGTGTGGGTACTTCTCTTTATAGTAATGGCTTGGGAAGCCACCGAAGCTGAACCCAATTAGCTCAGAATTTGTAGGATGATAGCTGGGATTTTGATATGAAACATACTCATAGATCAGCTCAGTCTTCTCGGCGGTATTCACCTGGATCGTATCTCGACCGGCTTGCCAATGCGCCGAGAAAACCACCACAGCCTTCGGCTTGACCTTGGTGGTTATCTCGCGCCCGATCTCACCGAGCTTACGGTAAGCTGGGTGGTCGGGGTCGTACATGATGTTTGGCTAGTGGGTTTCATATCAGCATTTAATCCATAGTAAGAACCAGGATATAGATAACTTACCCCGCCATGGCTGAGGAAGTAAACGGGCGTCTTCATGCTGGGTTGTATGTGATCGCTAGTGAATTTGTCGGATTGTCCCTTCAGTGTCGCTGCTGCTACAGATGCTGAAGCTGATAGAGGCTCTGCCGCTGAGCGCGCGGAAGATCCGAAAAGCCGTCGGAGACCGAACAGATTGGCGGTGTCTCCCCAGAATAGGGTAATAAGTACAGCCGCGAGGACGGTCAAAAGAGAGATAATAGTGAGTTTCTGTCCGCTGAACGAATTGGTTCGTGTTTCCGAGTTGTTATGTCGGTTTGATTCGGAAGACATATATGGGTTGTTTAGGATGGAGCTGGCAATGTACTACTTTCTCAAAACTCAACGAATAGTAGTCCTGTTATATCCAAATATAAAGAGAAAAATAACTTGAGAACCTACTACCGTAGAACTAAAGCTGATTAATTAGATGCTTTCGGAAGCGCAGAGAGCCGATTATAAGGCCGAGTATTGGAAATTAAATCCATAAGCTGTGTGTCAGTGCGGAATTCACCCGCTGACAATCCATATATCCGCTTGTAGCATTGGCTCGGATTTACGGATATCTAGAGGGACTCAGTTACATATTTATAACATTGTGCACGTATTAAAGTCGTCCAACAATCTATTAATGTATACAAGCACTACAACCAGTTCAGCGATATCGGCTCCATCGTGTCCGTTCCAGTCATGCACATCCAATTCGTTAAAAAGAAATAAGAATAGAAAGGGGGAAGAAAGAAGAAGAAAGAAGAAGAAAGAGGAGGAAAGAAGAGCAATTCGAGCCAGGGAAGGGAATTGAAAGGATAAGAAAAGAATAAGAAAATAAAGTAATCGGTAGAAGAGAAGCGTTCTTGACCGGGGTGAATACATCAAGTGCCGGTGATCATCAGGGGAAATGCATACATGCAAGCCACATCTAAAGTGTAGCAAATCACGAAAGGACGAAAATATCCAATTACATGAGAACGCAGTCCCCATCACTCTGCTTGTTAACGGCCGAGCGTGAGAGACGAGTCTTTTGCATTCGGCTTCCACCCTTCTTAAGGTCTTCAAGACGCTCACGAGCCTTGGGGAATCCTTGGGCTAAAAAGTAAAAAAGGTTAGCTGAGATTGAAGCGAAAAACAGTGAGAGGGAAGTCGACTCACCAGCTGCACGCCAGTACCATCTCTTTGCGTCGTCTAGGTTGGCAGCAGAGCCGATTCCGACCTCGGTGAAATATCCCATGGCATATTCTGCCTTGGCAAGACCTGCAGTGGCAGCCTTACGAGCCCACAGATAGGCCTCGGTGTCGTTCTGCGATAGAATGCCCTCTGATCCGGTGAGATACCACCCGCTCAGGGCAAGTTCACTCTGGTGTTCACCCTGGGCTGCGGCGCGAGTGTACCAGATTATACTCGTGCGGTTGTCAACGGGGCATCCCATGTGGCCGTATTCGTAGGCAGTACCGAGTTTGAATTGAGAGAACTTGTAACCCAGCTCGGCAGCTTGGTGAAATAGCTGGGAGGCATACTGCTCGTCGCGGACGATGATGTCATTGCCGCCGGCGTTCTGATACATGAGGGCAAGCTCGTGGAGAGCATGCGGATTTTCCTCGTCTGCACGGTCAGCCGCCCGCTTGAGCCATGACACACCCTCCCTGGGGTTCCGAGCTTGACCAAGCAGTCCCTTTAGATTAATCATTCCCATTTTGTACATGGCGGGTGTATCACCGAGTGCAGCGGCACGCTTGTACCATTGAACGGCCTTAAATGGATCACGTTTGGTACCGCCACCTTCCTCCTGGCCAATCTCGCAACATACGGCCACACGATATGCAGACTGTGCGTGACCTTGTTTCGCGGCAGAGTGGTACAGTGAAAAGGCTTCTTTGGGGTCGACTTCTAGTCCTAGTAGGCCCTCGCCGTGGCAGTCGGCCAGGAAAAACTGGGCTTCAGAGTACCCGGCTGTAACCAGCTTTTTAAGAATCTTATGCGCATCCATCACATATTTCTCCTTGGCCTTGGCTTTAGTTTTCGGGTCGAGTCTGCTGTTGTCCCCTACTAGAACTGTGGATGCCTCGACCAGCTTTTTGGCGAGTAGAAGTTGAGTCTTCTGATCGGAAGGATTGCCTCGCGCCTGCTGTTGCAGCCGCTGTATTTCTTCAATTGTGACCGGTGTCAGAGCCGGCCTACCGGGCACCATCATTGGCTGTGGAGCAGCGGGGGCTGGCATGGTTTCAGGAGCGTTGTACTGCCGAACCGGCGCAGGTTTTGACCCTTGATCATGGCCGGGGCGGAACGGGGCTGGATGGTGAGGAAGAGCATCAGGATTCTGGTGAGGATCTGACAGCTCGGCCTGGTCGTGGGAATGGGGATAGCCTGGCTGGTTGGTCTGGACCGGGGAAGGACCATGCGAGTAACCGGCGTAATCTTCGTAACCATTCGACGCATACCCAGCAGGGTTTGAGTGGTCGAAAGCGGGAGCATGGGAAGCCTCTCCAGGAATTCCAAACTGAAATCCCGCATTTTCAAACTGATTGGCACCCTCTGCTTGTTGGAAATTTGGTTGAGATTGGGAGTGCATAACCTCCACCCCGTTTGGAGGATACGAGTAGTCCCCAGGTGAAGAATTCGAACCATGAACTGGTCTCTTAACCGGTGTTGTTTCCAGGCCCATCTCATCAATCGGGGCGTGACGCTGAGGGTCTGGCATGGCATCGAAATTAGGCATATCGGGTTCATCGGCAGGAGCACCACTGGAGTCATAATAGCTGTCCAGAAATTCCTTGGGCGCATATGAAACACGATTGGCGGGCTCTGGGGGGATCATCAATCCAGCCGGGGGGATCATTAGGCCTGGGTCTATATCGTTGGGGGCACGAGATCGTGGGGGTCGCATGCTGCCAGCAGTATTAGGACGCATAGGAGGTTCGCCTATGGAGCTGGCTGGGTAATCTGTTTCTTGGTAGGTCGACTGGCCTGGGTAGAGCGGTGCGGCTGGCCCGAGTGGTGCGCCTGGGGCGAGCGGCATAGTTGCGCTTCTTGGTGGCGGAGGCATAGACGGGCCCATGGAGTCTGGATAGTCTCTACCAGGTCGATCTGGTCTGCCTGAGCTAGCAGCTCGCACTGGACCCATTGGATAGCCACCTCGGCCCCGTCCTGGTGGAGGTCCGCGTGGGGGTGGCTGTCGCATGTCTGGCCGTCTTCCATTAGAATTAGAAGTGTGCGGTCTAGGCGGGCCCCTGTCATTAATGTCCATTGTAGCCATGTCTTGCTCTAGCCCTCGTGGTGGCGGACCGCGCCGATCCCGAGGGTCTCGAGGGTCTCTGTGACCTCTAGGATCTCGTGGGTCGCGCGGGTCGCGCGGGGCCCTCGGATCTCTTGGGTCTCGATTTGGAAAGGAGGGAAAGGGATTGTCGAAGGTACCGCCGGGGGGTGGGCGTGCACCAGCTTGAAGTCGGTTAGTAGGCGCTTTGCGGTCGTTGTCTGAATTTACATACGTGTTCTTGACCGCGATTGCGGCGGTGGTCTTCCACCGGGAGCAGGAGGATAGCCACGCCGATCATCGTATCCAGGGCCTGGAGGTCGCCCATTTCCCGGACCTGGTGGACCCGGTGGGCGCATCGAGCGTGGCTGAGATTGCGTAGCAGGATATGGTTGAGAACCGGAGGAGCTAGACTGGTAACTGTATGCCGCATCGTCGTAGCCAGGGTCAGGCTGCTGGTAGCTACGGCTACTCATACCACCGTCGCTGTATCCTCCTTGGGAGCCATCTTGCGAATATCCTCCTGGCGATGTCACAGAACGCGGAGGGGGGTTATTGTATTGTCGCAAAGGTGGCGGCCTCTGCGCTTGATGTTGCTGGGGGTATGACATGGCCCAAGCCGATAAGCGTACTATACAATGGTGATTCGAATAGTCTCTGGGGACCGTTTACGGTGCAAATCTCGTGGGTGGTCGCATGCAAGGAGGGGACAATTCGGTAAACTCCAGGGCTCCAGGGCTGCAATTTGGAGTTAGCTCATTCATTTCACGGTCCATGGATACCCTGAGAAGGCAACCAGACTCCACACCGATCCTTACCTCGCGCAATGCCAAATCACAGTGACCAACGAGCCTGTCACAAGCTGATCGAGCACCTGAGGGGGTCAGGAGCCACACCAGTCTAAAGTGAATTCAAGAAGTTCAAAGTAAATCAAGCGGGGGCAGAATGATTTAGGGGCGGTCGGAGCAGGTGACCTTTAAATTAAACAGTTGACCCACACCGAGGGACACTTTTTCATAATTTTTTCTATTCTTTTCATGCTTTTCATGCTTTTCATGCTTTTTTTAATATTTTAATATGGGTATCCAATCTCCTTTGGTGTCTTTTAGACTAACTACATTTGGTTCATTTTCTGAGTGGACTTGAATCGAAAATTCCGTGCCGTCATAGACCCATTCTCCTATTATTATATTTCCATTTAAGACATACCCTAGCTACTTTGTATATCGGCAACACCCTCTCTCTTGAATAATTTGATACAATGTATAGTTTCAATGTTATTATGCAGTGTTTTATGATTGTGTATGAAGGTACAGCCCGATGGAAATTAATCCCACCCGGTGCCTGACGATCAGGGGGGGCATTCGAAGCTGGGGCCCGAGTCCTGCAGACTTTCTCGTCCTGCAAGCCCATCACAATCAAAATTTCAACGCCGACGGGACTTTGTTGGCATCCACTTGTGCTTCCCTGGTAACTGTGGTCCATAATACCGGCTATTCTGTCATCTAAATCCATAAAGCTGCCCGGGCCCTTGGAAGGTCAAATAATGATGACTAAAGTAGACCCTGTGCCCACCCGTGGACCCGTGGACTACAATCGGGCACCCCTGGAGGGCTGCCCAAAGTTGTGAAATGCGGTACCTCGGAGGTATGGACTTTGTAAGTAGGTGGGTAGCACATGAGAACATGACAGACTCCGCCTCTGTCTCGGAACACTCCCATAAAGACGTCACGTCGCGTTCAATATAAAAAAAGTGACAAAGGTGAACAAAAAGTGTGGGGGAGAAACCTTGGAAAACGAAAACGTGAGACATGCTCGATCGGGTAAAGCGTACTGCGCCACATCGGCTGCGCCACGCCGCCTCCAACAGCAAATGAGAGCCGCGATGATGTTGATGATCTCCATCGGTCTCAAGCAATCTCTAGTTATATCTCCCCGAGTCATCCGAGAAACACATCGTCATACCGAAAGTCTTAAATCGGTAATCAACACCCGACCTTCGGATTCACCATGTCTCGCGCCGGATTATGGGCGAAGACCATAGCCGGGTAAGTGATACACGCCTCTGCACCGTGCCAAAGACTTGCGCTCACATTCGGTTCTCACCATAGTGGCCTCCTCATGGTCGTCGGCGGCCCCGCTTTTGTCGAATACCTCCGACCCTCCGATGAAGAGCTTAGGAAGCGATACAACCCGGATCTGCAGAAGCGCAGCGCCGAACAGGGGAACCGTAAGGCGCAGGAATTCGATGACTACGTCAGTAAGCTGAAGGAGTGGTCTAAGTCCGATAAGTCCAGTATGTCATGCACTTGCAATTTACCCTAGAGATGATTATCTCCGCGAAATTGAGTTCGCTCAAGGTCTGAAAGTGCATTGGTGGCTAATGGTCATGACTCGAATTTTTTTAGTCTGGTACGCCGCTCAAGAAGAATTGGACCAGAAGCGAGCAGTGTTAGAGGCACAACGCGCACGGGAGAAGGAACAAACGCGCACACAACGGGAGGAGATGCGCAAGGAGATGCTGGGTGAAAAATGATCTCCCGACTAAAACCATCGCCCCTCGACCATTTATATGTGATCATACTTGTGCCTGCACAGGGAATTTGATCTACCTACATCTCCAGCCTTCCTCCGCCTCTCCTGCCATTGACTCAATCGCTCCTTCCACAACTGTTCTTTTCCATCCCGGGGCTTCGAGAGCCCAAGTTTCTGGACTATCTGCAATCTTGGATATCCCTGGGTGTATGTCATGATTTTTATTGGCTGTACGATACGTTTGCGACTCTTCCCTCATCTTTGCATCTACTGCCTCAATATTAGAGGCTTATATCAATGTACAACTACCGACTTTCGAAGTGTGTTTCTTCAATATCATAATCTAAAATAAATATTGTTACACTTACTTAATTGCACGCATATATCTACACATTATCATTTCAGTGTTTTCTCTAGGTCTATGCCAGACCGGCTAGGTGCTAGGAAAAATGCGCGCATCTGTAGCGGGTAAACCACGCCGCCTACTTGGCTACCTCGTCGGATGCCGTTACGGCGGTAGCTGGGGTAGAGGACAGCGAATCCTCTTACTTCGAGGATACCAACGTAGCTCAATTAGCCAGTGGGATTGTGCTATATATATGCTGGAGGGTTTGTCATTATTAGCTGCACGGGTCATGTTTTACATCTAGGAGCTAGCAGAACTATGTACATTTATATCGGTATTGAAACTTCTCTGCTACTGGTCCATACCCCCACCACCTAGAACACAGGCTTGCTAGTCGGTCAATAAGCTAGGACGTTAATAGTATGTATTAGTATTTATCAGGGCTCCGCGTTCATGTTTTGGTGCTTGGCGGAAGTATCCCCTAGCCCTAGGGGCCAAAATCGCTGGCAAATACATGTGAATAAATTGATTTGATAGTCTTACTTCTTGCTCCTTTGGCGAAGGAGGCTACAGAATTGTTGCCCCCATGAATCGTGCTGGATAAGCTCTAAAGGATCGTGAATTGAGGTCACATTTCCTTGGCTCACATGGTTAAGACATTATGTTCTCGCTGTCGGGGAAGAAGGTTCTCGGCACGCTGATTGTGGCTTCTATCGCTTCTTCCAGGTATCCGACCCGTCCGTTTGATTAAGATGGCAAATGAATTTTTTTATTAGTGAGGTTGTGTGAGACACTTATACCATCACTTAGTAGGGATCACTGACCACCGCATCCCACCTAGTAGCAGGCCCCCGACCTATAACTTTGTCTATAGGACTGAACCTATCCCATTCCCTATGATTATTAGCTATGCAATTGAGCGACGTAAGAGGAACCCATCCTGCCAAACTACGCCGTAT
Organism: Penicillium fuscoglaucum FM041; assembly: GCA_000576735.1. Lineage (NCBI taxonomy): Eukaryota > Fungi > Ascomycota > Eurotiomycetes > Eurotiales > Aspergillaceae > Penicillium > Penicillium fuscoglaucum. The sequence goes on along the minus strand of HG814228.1, from coordinate 207,850 downwards.
TGTTGGCTTTTAGGGTATACCAGACTGGGATCTTGAATTGATTGTTATGTACCCCAAAAGTGGACTCGGTTTGGAGTTGTTAATGCTGCTTTTGTGTGGATTGGTTCTGTTTTGACAACTGATATCTAGACCAGATAACAGCAGCAAGCAGCACCATGAAACCCATGATCAAGGTATATCCCCAAAGGCCATTTTCAATGTTCTCACTCTGATCATGACCAAGTCATAGACCAGCAGAAGGATTGCCCTCTCCTCCAGCGGCAAGGGCCTTCTCAATGAAGTTCTCTAGGTCATCAATTTCCTCGGGGGTCGCGGAGTGACCGAGATTTCTATGGGAGTATCAAGTTAGTAAACCATCACAAACCGGAACAACAGCAACAAAAAAAACATACTCGTATTGGTTGAATGAAACATTCTCTAGGCCAAGCTCCTTAAGTTTAGCCGCCGAGCCCTTTCCAAAAGCGAATGGAACAACGTTATCCTCGATACCGTGGGCAAGGAAGAACGGCGTCTTCTTGTTGGCCCACTCTTCGGGCATGTAGTTCTTAATCCGGTCGCTCAATAGCAGGTAGGACGACAGACCAAAGACACCGCCGAGCTTTTCCTTGTTAGTGGCACCGGCGAACAGGGAAATCGCACCGCCCTGGGAGAACCCGCCCAGGATGATACGTGAGGCCTTGATGTTCTTTTTCATCTCCTGCTCGATGAGGGTATTGAAGTAGTCGCGGGAGCGGAGAATTCCTGGTTCATCCTGGGTGCGGAGGGCTTCTTCGAAGTCCAACTAGATAGAAGAAGATGATGGTTAGCGCTGTGAGTTTATTCGGGGATTTTGGGAATGAACTCACGTCACCGCCAAGCTTGGTGATGTCGTACCATCCGGGCATGCTCATGCCAAAGTTCTAATCGAGATTTGGTCAATCGATATTAAATTGATGATAGATGAGGCTCACATACAACTGTGATCGGGATCTCGGGCGCATTGGGAAAGATGAAGGCCACCTCGTCGAACTTGCCGCGGCGGCGCCAGGTCTGGGCAAGGGACATCCTGTTGGATTTTTATGGTCAGAAACGAGGCTCATGAGCTTAAACTGGGTAATTGATGGAAATTTCCATACCATCCGGCGCCACTGTATTCAAACACTGTCAGACTCGATGCTATCGCCTATCTTCTTCTGCGATACACTTACCTGTCTCCCAACCCGTGGGCCATGATAACAGTAGCGGTGTGCTTCGTGAGCGCCGGAACAATGTACGGACCGCGCGTCATCTTGAAAATCGATTTATTGTATGAGATTTAAAAGAAGTTTGGGTGAATGGAAACTGGAGAGATTTCTCGAACTGTAGTTTCCCCACGTTTCTGCCGCCGACGTTATCGCCCTCTCACCGCCCATTTGATAACAGCATCTGAAGATGAGCTCATCCATTCTTTGGACCTCGGTATGCATTATTAAACATTATAAAGGCTTCACTTAAGTGCTAATAACGCCCAGTGATTACACCACTTCAATAGAGTATAACTCCTGCTTAATCGACTCAACGACCTCATTGACGAGATCAGCCTCCACAACCCCTTGTTGCCAAGAGACAGCCAGCACCAAACACCCATCTCCCCCAGTGACAACTGACACCTCAATGGCATTACCCATCACACTGGCAGACTGCGAAAAGACCATCCCTTTGATGGATGGGAGGTCTGGGTTTGTTTGCGGGTCCAAAACACCAACATTTGACACCTCAAAGCTCTTATCGCGGTCTTTGCCAACTTTGGACAAACACAGTTCCTCCTGAAAATCATCGACAAATTGCAGCAGACTTGTTCTAGCATTTTTCCCTTCCATTTTCAAGACAGATTGAATCGTCTTACGAGATCGTCTAGCCTCTTCCCACGGGAAGGAGCCGTCAGACGGAGCGACTGTCTCCCGGGAATATGTCTCTTCGTAGTCCTGGACCCAGACACCCATTGACTCATCGGTAATAATATCTGGCAGCCAGCGCCGGCTTGATAGTGCGCCGGTGCAGGCGAGCTGCGTGAACTCAGTCGGGATATGTGCGAAGATGGAGCGGGCGACGATTGTCTGCAGAAGTGCGGTGATCGTTGTACCCTCTTGTCGACATCTGTCTCTTATTGCCGCGACGAGTAGTTTGGAGAATGGCACGAGCCGCAGGCGGGTTTGAGAGGGGACTAGGACCTTGGAGCCGGTCCATAGACCCGTGGGCCGTCGGGAGTAGATCTTTGCTTGGAATATTTTCTTGGCAAGATAGAACAAGGAAAGAGACATTGGGTGCACAAGCTCGATATTTGGCAAGAGAGGGAGCTGCGGTGACTTGATGATGGATTTAGTCTGGTTAGAGGAGTCCAATGCCCCCAGGGCCCGTAGGAAGGTTTGGTGAAAGGCTTTCCCGGAGGTTCCATCGCCAATGGCGTGGTGATATACGAACGCCGCAGTAAATTGCCGCTCATCTTCTATATCTAACAGAACACAGACTCTCCAGAAGGGATTTGGAGCCTTGAAAGGAGTGTTGTGCTGGGTTGCAAGCAAGGTTTGCAAGTCAAGATCTGGAGTAGGCTCGCCATCGGCTTCGGCAGCTAACAAGCCTGGTTTCCTGTCCTGAAAAGATACAACTTGGTCAAGATCAATTTCTGGCAGCCGCACGAAATAGGGTTCTTGTGTGTGGTCGTCTGCCACTATGGCGGATAGCGACGGATGTTGAGCTATTGCAGCCTCACATGCCTGATAGACATAGTCTTTGATAGGAAGCACGAATGAATCTGGTAGGAAATAAGTTGCCGATACAGCAACATTTAAATAAAATCCGACCTGGTGGCGCGACGTTGAGTATTGTTCCAATCGACCTGACTGGGGTTAGGCATTGTTGACTTTCGGAAAAGGTTCCCGACTGTTTTTGACAGGGATCTACATGTACTTACCAACAGGGCGTAGTATCTCGAGGTTCTCCATGGTAGGATACAGCCAGCACCCTGAAAAAAAGGTCGCTCTTCTCTTGCTTGCTGAATGCCTAGAATGTTCGGAGACTGGCCCCTGATCGATTTTCCTAATTGCTTGATCTTGGATGTCAATCTACCCGCACACGTGACACTCTATACTATACCCATCGAAAGGCATTCTTCTGCTGCTGTGAAAGGGCAAGGATGGAATACTGGATTTTATAGATATTTATTGGTTTGCCAAAGCAACTGTTTCACGAATGGCCGCCCTATCCGAACCGTAAGATCGTTGAACCGTCGAAGAATCAGCAAAGTATTGTTCGTTCCTATACCCAAGTGAAGAGAGATGGATACAAAAAAAGGTAACAGCGATAGCAACTATCCTATAACGACAGTCAGGCTATTATCTGGGTCTCTTGTAGCATCCTAGTTAGGCAAAAGGATATTGCGTTTGAGTCGATTTTATCGGGCAAATAACCGAGTAGTCAGTTTCTTCAAATGAGTGCAGTCTGAGGGTTGACCTGGTATGGAGTTGCTTCGTAAATGTGTCACGGAGATCTAACAGAATACATAGGTAGGATGGTAGTTGGAATATTGATTTGGTGGGTAAGGTGGTTGTAACATATCAAGAAACACAGTGTTGATTGTTTTGTTATGAGCGAAGATATCATTGTTCATTATGCATCGCTAAACTCCAAGACCAAAGACAAATAGAGCAAGAAATCGAAGAATCTGATTTTACAGCACAGCGATGCCACCAACGAGAGCGGCGCCAAGAACTCCCCAAGCGGCGGTTTGCATCGGCACAGCAGCACCCTTGGAAGTGGAAGTGGAAGTGGAGGAAGAGGAAGAGGATCCGCTCTGCGCTTGACCCTCGGAAGTAGACTCGTTGGCATTACGTGAAGCAGAAGCACCGGTGAAAGCGGTGGCAGCAAGATTGGTGTTGTTGGTACAGGCAGATGGTGTCTGGTATGTAACATCGGAGGAGAATTGGATATCGGCGCACTATATCGCATTAGTATAGCACCACTAAGAGCCAAGATGGACGAAGAAGGAGAAGTGAACATACAGCATAGAGACCACCGCTTGGGTCACCGTTGGTCTGTACCTGAACGGTAGCGTTCATTCCATCGGTGAGATTACGCCCGATCAACTTCTCATTGATCTCGACGTGAGGAAGGCAGAACTCGCCAAGGCCTTTGACCTGGAAAGTGGGCGAGAGGACAATGTTGTAGTTGTCTCCCGGATCACTTCCCAGAGAAAGAAGGACTTCGACGGCAGTCTGGGAATGATGCATCTCAAGAGCGACGGGGAATGAGCCCCCGGACAGAGGTAGCTTGGTGCGATTAGAGGACTGACTCATTCCTCCGCAGGGGAAGTTGGTCATGGTGTCCTCGTCGAAGCCACGAGAGGTGGGATACATCAGCTTGAAGTGTGCGGAAGCCAATGGCACGATGGCCGTGAAGGCGAGGAGAGAAAACTTCATTGTGAGTATGTTGTTGGAGGTTGAAAAGAAAGAGAGGGATAAAGTGTAGAAATTTAATTCGATAGGAACTAATGTACCAGGGAAAGTGGGAAACCCCAGCTCTTTGAACTCTTCTATACGAGCTCTGCATATACAAAGTGAGGGAGTTAGCGGGACCTGAACAAGAAACAGGGTCCACCCAGGAAGCCCCGTGGGATCCGAGATATCGGCAATTATGACCCTTTCACCTTTGAGATTGTGCATACTTCGGAACCTTCCGACAGCCTTATCCTGTTCTATGAAGTGATCATTGGACTCCCATAATCTGCATTTCGCTTCCCGATGCTTCTTTGCCGCGCTATACCTGGGAATTATACATTAGGATCTAAACAGACTGTAACACACCTTTCTATTTCTCGACAATAGTTACCTATATCTTAAACCTCGGAACCATCCTTCAATTTATAATAGCATGGACCTGCTGTTTTGGTAGCTCGGACTATACTTGCTCAAAAGTAAATTAAAGCCTTACGCTAGTGCTAAGAGTGGATATTACCCGACGGGCTAGTCCAGATACAGTTAGTAAATTAGCTCAATTGCGCGCGCAAGGCTTAGTCATATGGTTGCATGCAGCTGCTCTGGGCCGCTGAGGGCCGGAGATAGCGATGAAGAATTTGAGTAGAACTTGAGTGGAATGAGGTTTATGATGAGAATGATTCAAACTTAAGTCAACTTGTATGATATTATTCCCAAACCATTATTCCCCAACGCCACGCAGATGCTCAAGGTCATAAAAAATATCAACATGCATAAAATGTGTCAGAGAAAGTCAAAGGTAAAATTATCAATGTCCGTGCTCATTAGTTTGAATGAAACGGCCGACCGCCAATTCCCCGAGGAAAGCGCCTCCAAGCACCGAGCAGAAATAGCCGATGTTCATAGTCATGACAGCTAGCATGCTAGATATGATATTAGCAATTCATCCAATCAATGCCAGTAGTTATTGGAACATACAGTAGATATGATATACCCACAATGCATAGAAACAGTAGGGCTCGCGGTAGATCAACGCTAAACCGCCAGGGAATTGGCCCACGATTGATGTTGTGTACAACTTTGACTGACTCCTCAACGCCTTGCGCGGTGATGAGTGATGCGAGTTTTGCGTCCGGGTCGGAGTCAATGTTGCCAGCTTCGCTGCTTTTGCCAGCCACAGTGACATATCGTCGGTTAAGATGTGTGGCGAGCCAGTGGCGCTCCATGGTTGCTTTGAAAGCGATGAGGCATCGGTCGATGATAGCGAGAATAATCAAAAAGATACATGTGCCCGCAAAGCTACCCGAGGATGAAGGAGTCCAAGCATTGGAGAAAAGTGGCGTATCGTGGGTGTTTTTGAATACCATAGTCATACTCATAGAGCTTGAGGAGCTCATACTGTGTGAGCTAGAGCTGGTGCTGCTCATATCCATGCCTTCCATGATTGACGAGGGGGAGAGAGTGTGAGAATGAACGGAACATAAATGAAGATAAGAAAAGTAAATAACCTTGGAGGATGAAGTTACACGACGCAACGTATTGACGCATTGACGCATTAGACCAAAACGGTGCCCACATGGCGGACCCACTCTTATCCAGTGGAGGAGGTGAGCATGGTTGAGCATAATATTGGTAATCTGCCCTGTCATTGGTGATTTCATATATACACCTGGAGTGTTGTGTAGGCTTCAAATCTCATTCTTCTACAACTCCAGCGCAAGATGTCCATGTCAATGGGTGACATGCCTGCGGGCTCAATGTCCATGGGTGATGGCGTCCCAAGTCTGTTCACCCTACAGAAGATGTACTGGGCTGTTGTCGGAAGTGTAATCGGGGCAGCAACTCTCATCAACGTGCTGGATCGCGTTATTGCTAGCCATCGGTATGTTTAATCTTGGCCTAGGGACATCCGCTGATCCTAACTAACAATAATCAGCTTGCGAGATTCTTCGCTCACCCCCGCCAAACCAAAATCACTCTTCTTCAATCTCTACGCCACCATCACAGCAACAGCCCGCGAAGTCAGTTATGTGACTCCACGACCACTCCAACTCGGGGGGTTGACCATCCATTTCCCGCCACTTGGCCCCGTCCTGATCATGCTAGCCAACTTAATAGTAGTCATGGTCCTTTGTTTCTACAAGCTGAACACCTTAGATCCATGGGCATGGGAGAACGTTGGCTACCGCACTGGATTCATCGCGATTTGCCAGCTGCCACTGATCTTCTTGCTGGCAGGCAGACAGAACATTATTGGGTTCTTGGCAGGAATGAGCTACGTCAGTCTGAACTGGTACCATCGCTGGGTCGCGCGGACACTGTGGTTGACTACCACCATCCATATGGGATTCTGGTTCCGTGATTGGGGCCGCTGGAATTATATCACCTACCAGCTTTATAACGATCCGTTGACTAAGCGTGGATTTGCCGCTTGGATTATCCTGACCTTTATTGTGATCACTTCGTTCGCTCCAATTCGTCGACTCAGTTATGAGTTCTTTGTTATCCAACATCTAGTCACCTTTGTTGGCTTTATTGTTGCTGTGTGGATGCATGCTCCTGATGAAGTCAAGACCTGGGTATGGATCCCGATCGGGCTTGTGGTCTTCGATAGGCTTGCGCGCTACACCTGGGGTGCATATGCAAACCTGGCCATTTTCCACCGCAAGAACAAAGCCAACTCTCTCTGGACACACTCAGCCACGTTTACTCCGTTACCTGGAAATGTCACCTGCGTTACTATCGAAAATCCCGGTATCAGGTGGCAACCCGGTCAGCACGTCTTCCTCACTTGCCACTCCGTAGCCCCATTGCAATGTCACCCATTCACCATCGCATCGATCCCAGAAGATAATAAGATGAAATTCTTCATCCGCGCTGAGAATGGGGGAACAAGACGTTTCTTCCGATACGCCTCAAAAAGCGATAGTCTATTGGGGAATGGACAAGTGATGTCCGGTAAGACAGTTTTTATCGAAGGGCCATATGGAAGCATCAGGCCCTTGCGTCAGTTCGACAGTGTTGTACTGCTGGCAGGTGGCATGGGTGCGACATTCACGATACCCCTTCTACGGGACGTTGTCTCGGCATGGAAGATGGATAGCAACGACAGCAAGCAGATACCCGCTCGGATCGCTCGCTTGACAGCTACCAAGCGGTTGCGTTTTGTCTGGGTAATCAAATCACGTTCTCAACTGACTTGCTTTGATTCCGAACTGCAGTCTCTGCTAGCAGACGTGAATGAATGTCGACGCACACGTTCAAATTTCGAGAAGGAGATTGAAATTAGCATTTATGTCACATGCGATGAAAAGCTAGATCCGCCTGTCTCCGTCTCACTACCATTGCAGACACAGTCTCCCCCTATACTGGAGACCTTTACGCAAGACGAGGCCAAGAACATCTCCGAGAAAGACAATATCTCGATTCATTCTGTCACTGCTGAGTCAACATCGACTCCGGGCCCCGTGGAAACAGGCAGGGGTTGTCTCCCAGGTGGGGGTTGTTGTTGCACTACTCAAATCGAAGACGAGGAAATCAGCACCACCTGTGCTTGTACTTGCTCCGGTCCAGCGCCTGTCCAGTCCGAGAAGGCTGCCCTTGATGCCAAGTCCCATCTGTCTGAAGACCACACAGGCAAAACAATAATTTCTCCCAATATTGTCTCTGGTCGTCCAACACCACGAACTATCATCCGCAAGGTCCTAGAGAAAGCCGAAGGAGAAAGTGCCGTGGTTGTGTGCGGACCCCGTGGCCTAGCTGACGATGTACGCCGTAGCGTGGTTTCTCTAAGCGATGAACGAGCTGTGCACAAGGGAACTGGCGCGCAGGGGATCTACTTGCATGTTGAGAACTTTGGTTTATGAACGGAGAAACTACAACCTAGAGTTTGTTCTTTTATTGCCTGGGTATGTTTATCTCTTTGCGTAATTGACAATTTAGCCTGGAGCTAATCAGTATATGCAGAGATGAACAAAGGCATCTACCAAAGGTGAGAGTCTGATACTCGCCTGCAGCGAGCGAGGTACAATACCGCGCAGCCCCCAAATCCGGCGTCCTCCCCAACAGCCTGTGTGCTTGACCGCGTTGGATGCATCATTCGACTGCACGGGGACAGTCAATTAAGGATAAGAAGCTATGCCGCGAAACTAGAGCCCGAGGTATTAAGCCATGTTCAAAGTCCTTCTGGAAAAGCAGAGTTGGATGGACATGCGAATGCCGTGGCTCTCCGTTAGGCGCCTGACGCCAGCTCATAGAAAAAATGATTATGTATCCTTCATGGCATTTTCCAACCAAGTACTCCGTAGCATATACTTCAAAGAGAAGACCCAAGTGTACCTAGGTAGTTGACTCATTCCAACCTTGGAAGGCTCGGACCAACACAGCTTAGCCCGAGACGACCCGAGCCAGCACATGACATCATCCAGGAACTGCCGCCTAAGCTAACTCCAATTCTTCCAACTTCCTCCATTCCACCTCTATCACCACAACACCCTCAATTACAAATATCCAAACCGTCAACATGTTCCGCTTCGTAAGTTTACCAATACTAACCCCCAACCCCACCAATCCATCCTCCCCTAGCTCCCAATCCACCATCTAACACATAAATAGAGCAAAACCCTCGACCCAATCACCCTCTTCCACTCCCCCTCCATCCAAGCATCCACTAGAACCCTCAACATCCTGAAGCAAGCTTCCGCAACCGCTAGCGAAACCGCCACAGAAGACCAGGCTAGTGACCACTCCACCCACTCAAAGCAACAGCGCGGCGAGTTCGAGCTGGAGGTTACCACCTCGCCCCCAACAACAGACCAGCTTCGCAGTATCCTCGACTACGTCTCGCCCGTCAGCGGTGTCGGTAGTCCCGGTGATAAGGTGACGTATGGTGTTGCGGAGCTGGTAAAGGGCGCCCGCGATGCGGAGGATGCGTTGAAGAAGTTCAAGGAGGATAACGAGAACTTCGTGAGACCTATTGTATGTCCGACCTTTTCTTTACTTCCATTGCCATGTTGGAGATTTGTTTGGATCTGTTTTACTAATACTCTATTCTACAGACCGTTGACTGGGTCAATGGCCGTGCTGTCATTGGAGACAACCAGTCCGAGATCCTGCGCATGGTGCGCCAGCTTCCTGCAAACTAAAAGAGTCAATGATTTAGTGCGAGCAGATCTATGCGCTACATATAATCTACTCGGCATTTGATCACGGACAAACTCAAACTCATATTCCATATTCCATACAATGAAACCATATTACTAGCAGAAGACAGGAACTGCGCCATTTTTGGTCTATGGCTGTATCATACAAGAATCAATTTCACAACTCCACCCGCATAATAAAACTAGAACGAGTCGATGAATTGTATCGCGCTGCAAGGTGCAAGTTGAAAATGAGGTTGAAGTTAAAACAGAAAGAAGAGAAAAGACGAAAAGATGACCCATTAAACTCAATACTGGGACAGCTGGCACAAGGAAACCAAGATCCAGCTCGGAGTCCCGCAACGCGCCAGCAGAACGTAAGAAGAAAAAAAGGTTGACCAAATATGGGTGAAATCTGGATTGTGGTCAGGAAACCTAGAACATCGTCCCGAATGTGCCGTCCGTCGCGATAGGCTTCCGTGGCGAGCTGCTGCGGCCGTTACTGTCGACAGCGGGTTTGCGATGACTAGTGTGGTCAGTAAGAAAACGATGGTACAAAGATTCGAGCCGAACATACCGGAAAGTAAACCCGACAAACAAGCCCTTGCCCATCTTATCATCGCGATCGGCCATATCCTCCAGCGCGCGCTGCTTATCATGGACCTCCTTGTACTTAGCCATATCTGCCTCGTTGCTGAAATCATCGAAGTACCCAGCATCAGTCTCGGAATCAAGTTCAGGCACGAATGGAGCCCGTTGATCACGCAGACTCTCGAAGTCGACCTCGGCGAAATAGTCGTGCGAATGGATTTCTTTGATATTCTTGAACCTCTGCTCCTTCCCAGCAACTAGTTTGGTGATGAGATCCCACGTCCGCCGTGACAAGAAGTAGTTCGGGTCTTCGTAGACGGGCTTCCGCAACACCTTCTGCCAGCGCTTCAGGTTCTGCCATGTCTCCTCGACTGTCGCACCTGCAAAGGGTGGGTAACCCGCCAACGCCTCGAATAACATACATCCCAAGCTCCAGTAGTCCACAGTGAAATCGTATTGGTCGCCCTTGAGAACTTCCGGTGCCATGTAATCCGGCGATCCGACGATCGACTTGGCGTAGTTAACTTCCCGCTGGCGCAAAGACTGGTATCCTTGTCGTCGTTCGGCCATTGTACGTTGTTCCATGGGGCGACCGAAGGGAACGGGGGTGTTCCCGACTTCCTCAAGCTTCACGCGCATTGACTCGATCTTGCCTGGGCTCAGCATACCAGCCGCCAGACCGAAATCGGTCAGCTTGACATGGCCTGTGGAATCGATCAGGAAATTCTCGGGCTTCAAATCACGGTGAATGTATCCCAGCACATGGAGCGCGTCAATGCAGCTGAACATTTCAGCAATGTAGAAGCGGGCGTGGCGATTATGGAGGACACCGGTATTATTCAGCAGCGTGCGGAAGTCCCCACCAGGAACATACTCCATGGCCAAGTAGATCTGGGTATCATCCTGGAAGGCATAGAGCAGCTTGACTAGCCACTCGCTCTTGGCGGCAGTGAGAATATCGCGCTCGGTTAGGATATGACGGATCTCATCCAGCTTGAAAAGCAACTTCTTGCTCATGACCTTCAATGCGCACACTTCACGCGTATCCTTCTTCTGTGCCAGATACACTTGTCCATAGCCACCCTGACCAACCTGAGTCAGAATCTGGAAGTCGCCCTGGCGGAGACGTGTGCGACGCTTTCGCAGGTGTGCACGCTCGCGACCGAGGTATTTTAGGAGGGCTGGTTCGTGCTCTTCGTTAGGGGTAGCAGGGGGGTCGGGGTAGGCGGCTTTGAATTGTGTGTGGCGGGTTTGGCGATTGTGAACGTAGCTGAGGAGATCGAAGTAATGGTCAAGGAAGTCTGTCGTGCATAAGTCAGTTAAATCCGTTTTAGATTGTTGGGTTAGGCGTCAACTTACAGAGTTGAGTCACATTGACGAGGCGCTTCACTTTGGGCTGGGCGAGCTTCTCCATTTCCTCGGGGGTCAGGCCGCGCATCTGCACCTGGCGTCTGGTGGTTTCATCGCGTGGTTGATATGGCTCCTGACGCGAAAGTGCTGCAGCAGTTGGGGTTGATCCCAGGTCCTTCGTTAGGCGCGTTGGGTTGGGGGGTGTGTTCTCCTTGTTGGCCCTACGCGTTGGGCTCGAAGGGGTTTGGTGGATAACACTCTCGTTGAAGTCCTCGCCACTCTTGCCAGCAGAGAACATTGGATGATTGTAATGGTTGTATGTCGATTTGGAGGGAGAAGTGGGAGTCAACTTCATCGCCTTGTCGAAGACATTGGGTAGGTCGAGTGCGCCCGGAGGCAATCTTGACTTGCTGGGGCTACCCTGGGGGGTCTGTGGGGGACTGGTAAAGCCATCGGCAGGAGTAGAGGGGCGATCGAATTGACCACGAGTATGCAACAGTGGTGGTGGATTAGGGAGTCGTAGACCAAGATGGTCCTCTGAAATAATAGCCATGGTGTTGATGGAGGAGCGATAGAGGGGTTGGTTGTGACCCCCTGTGATAAGGCCGGAACTAATTGGCACTAGCCCAAGAACAAAGGCAAAGTGACTGAAGGATGTCTTTTTCTTCTACACAGAGAGGGAAAAAGAAAAAAAAAAAGAGAAGAAAATGCCTTTGTCTCAGGAAATATTGAAGGTTTATGTTTATTATTTCAAAGTCGATCCCTCTCCACCAAGATCGAACGGATCTTGATTCTCTCAATTCGACAATCCACTTCCATCCCGATATCCCCTCCCTTCCTCACAGAGTTGCTGTAGCAACTCTCCCCACGTCATACACACTGGGTTAAACACACTTTAAAACCCAGCAGAGTGGGTGAGTTTATCGAGGCGAGCTGAACATCATCTCCACTTCCAATCGCAAATTGTGCTTTGACTCTTCCTTTCAAGTGGGATCGACTCTGTATGGAGTCGAACATGAAACTGCCACTGGTGGATGTGTTCGGGCACTCTGTTTTTTGACTTTTGCATAATCCATGAGACTAATGAATGTCGCACATCTGAGTTCGTGTTCGGGGAATAAGCAATAATTGTCCGGTCAATACTGTATGTATGTAGTATGTACATAGGTACATATATATAAGTAGCAGGGGTTCTGCAATCACATGTGGAATTCTGAGGCTATCGCAAGGGATATAAGCAAACTACCAAATAAGGAATAGCCTACTTAACCCAGCTGGGTTGTTCCATGGATTGGAGGCACGGGGACCCCGATAATTGGCAATTCCAACCATGGATCCCACAAATTTAAAATGAGAATATAAGAAATTTAATTTAATTTCGGTATATTATCCTACTTAGGTATTATCCTATTCCTATTATCTTATTATTCACGCAACACCCTGCTTCCGTTGGCCAGTCTGCATTTCGTTAGTCTCGCCCTTGAATAGAATTTCAGAACTCAGCCCTGGATACGGAATACCCACAAAGAACGCCAGTCCATAATCATCCGTTGTAAAGGTGATTGTGGCCCCCTTGGGGAAATAAAACACATCGCCCGGAGTCGCCGTGACCTTCTGGCCCGTTTCGTCGGCAATCTCAAACTTACCCTCGACGATAATCTTCATTTCGTCGTAGGTGTAGGTGTAGACGAGGGGTGTACCCTTCTCCAATCGGTAAAAGCCGCATGACATGGGCTTGTCAGGGTTCTCGTTCTCGCTATAGTCTGTCAGCAAAATTCTCAACCAAACAACACTCTATCTATGTATGTATCAGCCATACCTTGATTGCACATCACCCAAGAAGGCGTTCTCATTTGCGATAAGCGGCGGCTTGAAGGTAGATTGCGCCTTAGCGTGATAGGTGAAGGGAACCGCCATGGTTTGTGAAATCAATGTGACTATGAGGGCCAATGTAATGTGGAAATAAATCGATATTCTACTCAGTTCTCGAGGGCTGCCTCTGCTTTATACTGATGGATGTTGCCGCAATCTACCATTGTATGGAATGAGGGGATACCGTTCAAAAGGAAAGACTCCCTCAAACTTAGGGCAACTAAATCCAGACAAAAAGGAATAGTCGGATCTGATGTCCTGACTAGGCAGTTCAACAGAGAACCGGTTGGGAGAAGTTATGGACAGAATGAGGGGCTTACGGGAGATGAGGGGAAGCTTGAATCTTGAGATAAAGATTTGAAATGGTAGCGTGGGGAGACTGTTATCAATGGAGAGAAAACTACCGACAAGTTTTGACAACATTGCTCCGATCTCATAGACTATGAGCCTACTTTGCCTGATAAGATTGTATAGTTGAGTAGTTGGTACATGGATATGCAGATGATGCTGGGTCGCGGGGATTCCTTTACTTGATGCGGTTAGCCCTTCCCCATCGCATCAACCCCGGAACCACAATCCCTAGCTTTTGGTGCTTGGCATAATATGTTTCGAATGAATATACCACATCTAGAAGGACGGCCGACTATTCTTGTTGTTTTTCATTTAGCATAGTCAATTCTGGGCGTTTTCTATTCTTACAAAACCATAAGCAAAGAAAACCCGGCTTTCTAAGATTGACTATTTAACATTACTTTTAGCCTTGTTCAACAAGCGGCTCTGTGGCGGCCTCTCCCAGCGAAAGCAATACTGCCCTAGCTTCATTGCAGTATTCCTTGACCGACGACCCGTTCTCCAAACTGGCTTTCCATCCCTGGTACCCATCTCGAATGGTACATTGTACTCGGGCGCTGTTGGTAGGTCTGACAACGTAAGTCGGTTTGGTGCATTCAGATATCGTTTCATGTCTCCATCCACGTCGGATCGTCGGGCTGCTACCCATTCATCCAGAAATTCGCGGAATTTCGACACCTCAAAGTCCAGTTCGCGACGAATAGTCCACTCTGAGATACTTTGCACCATATCGATATTCCGCTCCCAGTGGGGGATACCCGAGAAGGACGTATCATTCGTGATAAGCTCGTACAGTGTAAAAACAACGCTACTAACATCATCTCGACCATCCTGTAGGTTTTTCTCTCCGGATGCAGCCCGGTCGAAATCGAAGAGAAGAATCTCATGTGTGGAAGGATCGATAAGTAGATTCCGGGGTGCAATATCTTGATGCATGATCCCATAGTCTAGGTTGAGAAAATCCACGAGCTGGGTAAGTTGCTGTAACCACTCGAATCGAAAAGGGACGTTTGAATTCGCGAGAGTTCCACCTGGGATGTACTTTGTTGTAAATCCAATCACGCGAGACTCCTCTTCGAGGACAACGCGATCAAATGGCACTATATTAGGATGCGGCGGTAGACTTTTCAGAAGGTTAAGCTCGTCCCAGGCCATTTGTAGTCGTAAAGGCTTGTATAAGACATTAAACTTAAAAGCAACCTTTTGAGGAATCCCGGACTCGTCTTCGTACGATGTGAGATCGACAAATGGTCCAAGTCGATCGAGCTCTTGGAGTTTAGAGTACTGAACCGTACGACAATCGCTAAGTGACCCACAAAGCGAGAAGGGAGGGTATGCAATAAACATAGTATCGTCTTCTTCCAGATCTGTCGAAACCTTGGTAAGGAGCCCATCGTCATCGACTGTGATTGCGCGAACTTCCGGCGATAGATAATCAGCCAATGGCGCCAAAATGGAGAGCTCTACATCCCCGTCGGGTGGGAATAACTTGGCGGTGCCTTTGACCTTGATCATCCGCAGTTGATCCCAATCCCAGACATTGGAATAAGTTTTGGTGGCGGGGTTTTCGCTCGGGCCGTAGTAACCCTGGCTGTCGGACCAGAATCTGTCTTGAGGGTTGATCATGGCGGATTTATGGGGACGAGGGATCTATACGATGTTGTTTTGGAGTAATTTCGACGGTAGTTACCTAATTAAGTTAGAAGGTTGATTTCAGACATAGGATCAAGCCCTGGTGGTCATGTGGACGCATTAGCACAAGGATACCCCTGTGCTTTATGTATCCCCACATTGATGTGTTTTTGAATAAGCACCTATCCAGTAACAGTTCTTCACCGCTAGTTCCCCTATTCGTTTTTGAGCCTCATGCTTAACTAGCCAAACCAGGCGCTTAGATGGCAGCACGTATTGGTCAACCAGTGGTAAGTGGGATCTAAACACTCATAGTTAGCTCCTCTAGAGCATTTGACTAACATGTAGAATCAATTCCCGCGCGATAGACAATACTTGAAGTGTGATTATAATTGTCCTCACATTCAAAAAATATATAAGCAGTACAGCCAGGCCAAGTTTTCTGTATGAAATTTATCTTTGTTATATCAAACATATTTCTTGCTTTGGATTTTCCTGCTTCATTCTAATTGTTATCACCATTTCGCTCGACTATTAGCTATGATTCCTCACCCGAGGACTCTTTGACAGATGCTTGGGAGTGTTGATTTGCTTGGGAGCCCAGTGGAGCATCATTCATGCATTGATGTATGTAGTGCATACTGGCAACACACTAACTATAGCCAAATTACATATACTGACACTTGGCCACGTGCGAGGAGAATACAAGCCGGATCTGGTGAAAGAGGAAAGTCTAGATGTGGTTCTCATCCTCTGGTCTCTCAGGTACATTACTCGGACGCAATAAATCCATGTTGCTTGGCAGGAGGTTTGAACCTTTTCTTTGTGTGCAAACTGAAAATTGGTAAAAGTCAAAAAACCCGATTGCTGCGTAACTTGTGCGATCGAGCTGCTCTCATGAGGCGAGGTCTAGAGCTACAAATTTGACTAATGTCGGTGGAGTGGCGGATCCGGCTATATCTCCGACGATGCCGACGATCCTATGGATGCAGCAAGTATAAATACTTTGGTCCATCTTCAACAAGTAGAATCTGGCTCCATATCTCTCAACACAATTGGTATTCCACATTTTGCAATTCCGAAGTCACTTCGCCAATAACTCAGCACTCCTCTCTCCTCATTTTCAAACCAAGATGCCGTTGACAATCCACCACCTTGGCCGCTCACAATCAGAGCGCATAGTCTGGCTCGCCGAAGAACTTGGCATCAAGTATGACTTTGTCTTCCACAAGCGCGACCCTATCTTGGCTCCGCAATCACTCAAAGACCTGCATCCTTCCGGCACCGCACCGGTGATAGAAGACGACAGCTCCCCCTTTACGAAAAACAAGGTCGTTCTCGCTGAATCAGGCGCTATTATTGACTACATTATTGCCGCCTACGGGGAGGGCCGTTTCGCACGCACACCGAAAGATGGCGAGGAATACGTCCAATTCCTGGAGTGGTACCACTGGGCGAATGCCTCCCTGCAGCCAGCCTTGTTCCGTGTGTTGATGAACAGGCGTTTGAGCAACGACCCAGAGGCACCGCACGTCAAGCTGGGCAATGCAAAACTAGATGGTGCGCTCTCAATGATTGAGGCGAGACTCGGTGAAACCGGATCCTACTTGGTTGGAAATGACGTCACCGCAGCGGATATCATGGCGATCTGTACTCTCACCACCATGAGAGGATTCTGTCCCATTGAATTTGATGAGCAAAAGCATAAGAACATTCTGACCTATCTGAAACGTGTTGGTGACCGGCCCGCCTATCAAAAGGCTATGAAGGTTTGTGAGGGAGAGGATTTCGTGCCTATTCTTGGTGCAAAGGCTGAGCAGTTTGCATTCCCTTATTGAGATGGATCCGGATATTATGCATTGTAAATTATCCTGTACATAAATAATATGAACTTCTAGAACTTCCAACTTACAAATCAGCTATGAGCAAGTGGGGCGGGCCTCTCATGAAGTAATTGTCGCATACAGGTAACCGAATGCGAAACCGAATACTGTCTCACTCAAGATAGTCTCTAGGCCAACTTTTTTCTCAGATCAGAAGTTGTATAGAGGTTCTGCTAGTCGATCTTGGTGCCAACGGTAATTCCCCGGAAGCAGCATTAGCACGCCAATGACACACTTGGCTGAACACCTGGGTAGACTGTCCTGATATGACACTCTTTATCAGGACTGTAATATATCATATCGAGAAATGGATCAATACCGAACGAACACAAGAATCCGATTAAGGACATGGTCCCTTTGCGCGTAAGGGAAAACAGACTGTCAGGTATCGCAGAGACTGCTGCTGCTGGGGGAGTCAGAGAATCGTCTCTCCGAAAACATAGGCTCCTGGCATGTTTACATTTTCGCAGTAGGGACAATATCGGGTGAGGCCTTGCTGAGTTGCGCCTACGAAGGCAAATGTGGCTTACTGTTTGCGTTGGATGATCAGGGTTGGTAGGTGCTCAGGTGGGTGTTCCGGGCATAGCGGCGCACTCAACATTAACACAGGTAATGAAGATAATGTGCGATGTGCGTCTGATGTTGATTAAGCTGGTTATGTTTCCGTATTACTGGAAATTCAAATTGGGTGGCCGTGGGGTTGCTGTGGGTAGTTGCTTGAGGGCTTCCGGGATAGGGGTATCGTGTATTGGAAAGTTGAATGAAAGCGTTGGAGCCAAGTAAACCACCATCATGGTGGACATATTAGTTCCTAGATCAACCATAGTTTGTAGTCAGAGAGTAGGTCACAATTGCAGAAAAACAAATCTCGATAAAAAAAAGCCACATCGTTGTCATCACTCATCAACAAGAGAACAACAGATCCCTAGACGCCGCGCTGATTCAAGGCAACACCAGGTCAGGGCTTCAAAGTACAATTTCGACCTTAACAAGAACAATTGGGAGCAACAACAATGGGAAAATAAAAACAAAACTCAGGGAAGGAACAAGAACTCGGGCTGCTTGCTTGGTTAGCCGTCATGTTAGTACAGCAGCTGGGACGCAAAGAACAGTAGGTTCTTTTCCCTCGACGCCCAAACTTGCAACCAAGATTCTGGCTACTGCTGTCAAGCTAGCCAAGGAAAACTTTAGAGTGCAGAGTTAGCTCTTGGATGAAATATTCTGACAGCTGTCGAACTCACTTTCCCATCCCCACTCAGCCATAACATTCACCCAGTGCAATCTGCCACGCACAGTTCTTTCAAATTCAATATTTTCAAGCGACGCGAGTGCGGAACCCCGTCGCGCAAACCTCGATGTAGGCTGCCCTGGTCTTCCTCCTGTTGGGCCCTTGTGGGAACCATTGAGACTGTATTTGCGGAAATCGGTTGGTAATGATGAGCTCATTTTCTCCCTGTCTCCAGATGAAAAAGACTCGCCACTACGCGAACTAGTCATTTCACGCTCTCTTCTCGCATTCATTGCGTCGCGGCGCTCCCAGACCTCCTTCAACACCTCCAGGCAGCGGTCTACACCACCTAGCATTAAGCGAGACTGAATTGTGGTCCATCGATCCAAGACCCATTTTCGGTCATCGTCGGTGTCAACTTCAGCACCTGCTGCTAGAAGGGGGAACATCTGTATGATAGTAGTCCGGGAAGTATAGGGAACGGTGGCAAGCAAGATGAGGACCCTCTTTGCTAATTCATCGGCCGGCTCAGAAGGTATCTCTGGAACGGCCTGATGCAGGTACAGTAACGTAGCCCAGCGATAGGCATGTGCAACTTGAATGCTATGCTGAACCTCGGAATTGGGGTCATCTGGTGGCTCAAACCATTGCGGTGGCTCCCATTGCTCGACAAGAGCTTTGAGTTCCATAGCTTGAGCCACAACCGACACCGTGTTTGACGAGCTCTTTCGCACTTGCTGGATCAGCTTCGCCACTCGGCTCATCAGAGGATATAGAGTAGTTGCACAGCCCATCAACGGATCAATATCATGGACTGTGTCACTGGGAAGCTCGAAGATTGAAGAATCCCAGTTTTGAGGACCACACTCATCCAAAGAAGTTAGTCGCGCAATAACGTCCATATATGACCATGTGTTATAGAGGAATCGGATGCGATCCAGCTCCTGATCGCTAACACCCCCTTGCATCCCGGCTGCGATTGCCTGACACATTAATGTTTTTGCGCCTCGCAAATGTTGAATGCATGTGCTGGTGTGTTGGTCCCAGGTATCGGCGAATGCCAGCGCCAGACTAGTTGCCAGCGCAGCATCCGCTCTCATATTCTGAATCTGCCCAACTAGACCGGATATGCTCTGGCGCATGTGCTTTGCTCCTTGCACCCGAAGATGGGGGCTTTGCTTGCCTGAGTGGAAAGCCGTTAGAGCAAAGATGGCATGGCGAAGTGCAGGCGTGTCTTTTGCTAACGGCCAAATAAGTGTTCGCCACGGATTCTCTAATGCACCATCTTTGATAGATAAAATCCCACATGTGAGCTTATCAAACCGCAACACAAGCATTTCTGGACTTTCCGGTGGCAGAGATGGGTTGTCTGACATGCTTGGAGGGTCGAGAGTGAAAGAATCTGTCTCTGGCAAGGCGAAGTTCCAAGGTCCCAGTCCTGGATCTGACTTCCGGATAATCTCCTCAATGTCATCATTTTCATCCTCCAATAGCTGAGAGAAGCTCAGCCTTGATGCATCTGGATCTGGCTGCGCCGGACCAAAGGGCACGTGTCTAGCAGGATCAGCATTGACACCAGAAACCAGCGAGTTTGCGAGCGACAGAGAATCTTGAAACGGCTCCAAAAATGATAGGAAATTGAAAGGGGGAGAGTCGGCGGACAATGACACGTTAATGTCAAGGGGAGGCGCGGTGCACTCGGCCATAGAAACATCTTCTCGCGTGACAGGCAGATCTTCAAGGGACCGTGCTTCAGTAGATAGAAAACTATTGGTACTAATGGGCGAGCTATGCAAAGGAGAGTCTGGAGGCGAACGAGAGCCATCAAACCTATGGGACTGTGTGCGAATCGGTGATGCTGGTTGTTCAGTCGTTGGAGGAGTCGGAAAGGTCTGGCCAATGTTGGCGACAGAGGAAGCTTGGTGGGACGAAGAGTTTGCTAAACAACATTTATGAGTATATCATGTATAACCCGCACGGCACCCGTGACCTACTTTTCTTGGCTTTGGTCACTGTAGGCCGCCCAGAAGCCAAGTTGATCTCTTCGAATGGTCGCCATTTGAAGTCTTTCTTGTATCCTCCACATTGGACCTTTCGTCTTTCACACTGCTGACATGATGGCTTGACTTCGTCGCACTTCAACCGCTTTGCTTTGCAGGTGATGCAACCTATAAAAGTAGAGACTCAGGTCAATGTTGTGGACAATATGATGAAGTGACCGTCTGCATTATTCCTGCTTCACTGATCCTTGCTTCACCGATAGAAAGATGTAGCATCAGTAACTTCATATTATTTCA
This sequence comes from Penicillium fuscoglaucum FM041, assembly GCA_000576735.1. NCBI lineage: Eukaryota > Fungi > Ascomycota > Eurotiomycetes > Eurotiales > Aspergillaceae > Penicillium > Penicillium fuscoglaucum. The sequence continues at coordinate 187,057 of HG814228.1, read as the reverse complement.
ACTTACCATTCCGACTTTTTGTCTGTTTTGGCTTTTGTGTCCCAAGATTTCCCCGCGCTGATGCCGGGTTGTCGGGCGGATCTAAAATCGATGGGATTTTGATGCTTTCCATACCAAGTCGATGTTGAAACCCATTCACACGGAAGAAAACGAGATATACAGAAAGATGGAGATAAAAACAGGGAGATAAGAGGCGCTGACAGCGAATGGTAAGTGGAAGATAGGGAATCACACGGAGAGGAGATGATAAGCCAATGCGGGGGTGCCGATCTTGGAGAATGTGCTGTGTTTTCCATTGCAATCTCAACCAGGTTGGGCATCGGCTATATCTGATTTAATTTTACAATCTGCTGAGCTAAAGGGGCTTGTGTGTGTCATTCCAACCACAGCCCTGGAGTATCTATGGACATACTATGTGGGTATCAATGACTGTAAACAATAACACCGTGCGGGGATAATTTCTCCAACGGCACTACTAGTACATTAGGACTACGCACACAATCACCAGCTACGACGAAAATAGTATCATCTACAAGAAAGTAAAAACGAAGGGAAAGATCTTTGATTGAAAAAATAAAAAAAGAAGACAAACGGCGGCTGACATCCCCAGCAAGTGAGGGGGCAGGCAAACAGTCTTCACGGACGCAACTAGTACCGTTGTCGGTACTTGTTGGTGGTGGGGGCGGCCACAGGAAGGGAGGGCGGCACCACGGGGAGGGAGGGCACCGGGGGGAGGGAGGGCACCACAGGGAGGGAGGGAGGCACAGTCATGGGAGCAGGGGGGGCGGAGGCAGGCACGGACCCAAGCTCAGCACAGACATCCATCTCCGGAGAGATGTCACGGATCATGGTGTCCATGTAGACACCGGAGACAGACACAAATTCAATGCCCTCCATGGGCAACACATCCTCGAACTCCTCCTCAACGGGCGAAGGAGGATACTCGACGTCCTCCATTCGCGAGAGGATGTCGTTGTCGTTGCCGGCTGCTGGCTGCAGCCGGCCGGCGGGGAAGTAGGAGCTGTAGGGCTCGAGGTGAGCCCACAGGCGGCGGACGAGGGACTTCCACTCGTCGCCGACCCCGAGGTTTTGGTGGAGGGCCACAGATGCGGCCAGGGGGCGGGAGTGGAGGAGGGCGAGGAGGTCGGAGGTGTTGGTGGGCACCTGGGCTAATCGGATATTAGTATTCGTCTTTCCCTCAGTGCTTGGAGATGGGTACTTACCAGGGTGTGGCATCCCTGCCCAGTGCAAGCCGAACCACGCAAACTCGGGAGCGAGGACGACACGGAGGAGGTAGGCTTTGGGGGAGCCGAGCCCCACGACAATGACCATGTTGCAAAGGAGCTCGGTCAGCTCCCAGGTCAGGACAGACATTTCGGGCTCGGAGCCCGCAGCAAACAGCTGGTCGAACAGGGACATCTCGTCCCACTTCAGAAGAGGACCAGCCAGGTACTCGCCAGCGAGTACCTGGAGGCCGCTCTTCGAGAACGGAGCCATGGTGTCCAGCACCATTTTTAAAAACAAAAGAAAAAAAAAACAGAAAAGAAAAGAAAAGAAGGAATGAGGGGGGGGGGAGGCGGAGATTGATGGGATTTACAGAGGGAAGAAAAAGAGATGAGACCTAAGGACTTTACGAGACTTATATACGTTGCTAAGGGATACTGAGGCTATTGATACACGACTTGAATAGAGCTTAACATTGTTTCTCTCTCCAATATGAATGTCTCTCTGGAGTATGAAGTGTATTGAGTGGAGTGATGCCTCGAGCAATTCTCTCAATGGGTCTGTTTGTTCTTGAACAATAGAGAGTTGAATAGCCATGTAATTCAGCAGAATCTCTGAATAGGATTGTTCAATCAATTCACCTCTCAGTGTGATACCCCATAGTTGTGCGTGATGGAGCATGTATGCATATTATTGATCACTTTGTTTGAAGAGTGAACTGAATTGTTCGAATTGATCATTATGAGTGAACCATGGATTAGTTAGATGATTTAGCTGAAGAGGGTAGTGCGTTGTATTGTAGTGTAGTGTGGTTTGTTGTACAATTGGTCCAATAGTATGGGCATTAGAAAGACTGAAGCGAAGTGTCATTGAAATGAGGCCGAAGTGCAGGCAATATAAGGCTCAAGTGAGAGTGATGTCAATTGAAATTGATGGATACTAAGATCAGAATTCAGGCAGCGGTAAGGGATGTCCCGAATACTGGTGGTGAAACTATGGCCTCGATACCATTCTTGACCAAGAGGCACTCGCAAGGTTACCACGACCTTGTAGAACACCCTAATTTCAACCTTCGTTACCACCACACTGACGAAGAAATATCAGTTCCAAGCAACACCATTGGTTACTCAGAATAGGACCTCTTTGCGTATTCAATCCTAGAAATCATGTATTATCAATAAATACCGGGGATTTGGGGTACTACTTGTAGCGTAGGAGAATGTGAGGAATCCGACGTTACTTATAGACAAGTCTGACCTTGCTCACAAGTGAAACAGATTAATCTACCATATGATAGTAAGGACTTTTTCACTTGTTTTCGAGGGCACATAAGATCGCAGGCATTGAGGGCATACTATCTACAACCAACATCCCAACCGCTAACCGACAATTTCGGGTGGTATATTCAGGTTTAGTGAGACTCCCGGGGCCATAGAAGAGATTGAGCGAAAGATACTGCGCATAGGCGAAGGCAATGAACATTATATATGAAAGTAACTGCGTAGTCCAGGTATGTAGTCCCGAGGTCCCCGCCTATAGGGCCGCAGGATTAGTCATGTAGCGAATTTCGGAGGTCCGGAGTGGCGGGGAAACCCCAGATGTTCACGGCCCGAGGTCAAGCGGAGCCCTTGTTTTGTTTCCCAGCTTCTTTTATTTGATTTGCTTTCCTTTTGTTTCAATTCAACAATTATCTGTTGGCTTTCTACTTATACCGTCAGCCATGTTTCGTTCGATACGACGTTTGCCTCGACGCGCCCCCGTTGTGTCCACTATTTCTTCGCGTTCATTGCGGCCTTTCACAAGCGGTTATACTCGGATGACGCCTGTTCAGCACCCCGTATCCACCACTCTCCCCTCGGACGCATACCAGCTGCTGTCCACACAAGAGAAAGCTGGTGAAGCTGAAGATGCGCTTTACGACCAACAGCTTCGCGATGTTGAATCGTGGTGGAATTCGCCTCGCTACGAAGGCATCAAGCGCCCTTACACGGCGGCAGATGTCGTGAGCAAGCGCGGCTCCTTGCAGCAAACATACCCCAGTTCTTTGATGGCGCGGAAGCTTTTTAATCTTCTCAATGAGCGAGCGGCTGCTGGTCAGCCCGTTCATACCAGTGAGTCCTTAACCGACTGAGCTCCAATTGTGACAAATCTGACCTCGGTTCCGCACACAAGTGGGAGCTATCGACCCTGTCCAAATGACGCAACAAGCCCCCAGCCAAGAGATTCTGTATGTCTCGGGTTGGGCTTGCTCTTCACTTTTGACAAGTACCAACGAAGTATCTCCGGATTTCGGCGATTATCCCTACAATACCGTCCCGAACCAGGTCCAGCGTCTGTTCAAGGCCCAATCTATGCATGACCGGAAACAGTGGGATACGAGGCGAAAGATGACCCCGGAGCAGCGAAAGGCTACACCTTATACTGATTATATGCGACCAATCGTTGCGGATGGTGATACCGGGTACGTTAATAAGTAGGATTGAATGCAAGAAGTATTACTAATTCTCTCGGTGCAGTCATGGTGGTTTATCGGCTGTTCTAAAACTCGCCAAGCTGTTTGCGGAGAATGGTGCCGCGGCCGTTCATTTTGAAGATCAATTGCACGGTGGAAAGAAGTGCGGCCATCTTGCAGGCAAAGTGCTCGTCCCAATGGGTGAACACATCAACCGACTGGTAGCAGCTCGATTCCAGTGGGATATGATGGGATGTGAGAACTTGGTCATTGCCCGAACAGACTCCGAGAGTGGCCGACTCATCAGCAGCGCCATTGATGTGCGTGATCACGAATTCATCCTTGGTATCACGGAAGATGTGGAACCTTTGGCCGAGACCCTCCAAGCTATGGAACGGGAGGGTGCCTCGCCTAAAGAAATTGACGCATTTGAGCTTGACTGGGTCAAGAGGCACAAGCTTGTTACACTCGACGAAGGTATATTTATTGATTCTGTGTCAAACGATCCCATTCACTAACAATATGTAGCCGTCGATGCTCATCTTGAGTCAGAGGGCGCTCCCCAGTCTTCTCGGGATGCGTACAAGGCCTTTGTTAAGAAGAATCCCGATCTGTCCTTCTCTCGTCGCCGTGCCCTGGCAAATGATTACACCAAAACACCTGTTGTGTGGTCGTGTGATAGCCCGCGCACTCGCGAGGGATTCTACCACTACACCGCAGGGTTCCCTGCTGCGACCAAGCGTGCGAAGGAGTTCGCCCCTTACGCAGATCTTCTCTGGGTTGAAACTGGTGACCCAGATGTCAAGAAAGCTGGAACGCTGGCCGGCGAAGTGCGGGCGGCGTACCCAGGCAAGAAGCTTGTCTACAATCTTAGCCCTTCATTCAACTGGATGGGTCAAGGATTCGATGAGGCTTCGCTCAAGTCCTTTATCTGGGATATTGCTAAGCAAGGGTAAACTCAACACTGCATCTGTCTCGGTTCGATCCACTAACGTCTTTCAGATTCGTCCTGCAACTTATTTCCCTGGCTGGTCTTCACACTAATGCCACCATCACGACCGAACTTTCCCGCGCATTTAAGGATGAGGGTATGCTGGCTTACGTCCGTCTTGTCCAGTCCCGCGAGAAGGAGCTCGGTGTGGATGTTCTCACCCACCAGAAGTGGAGCGGCGCTCCTTACATGGATGGAATTATGGGTGCTATCCAAAGTGGAAGTAGTAGCAGCAAGAGCATGGGTGAGGGTAACACAGAAAAGGGTAGGTCATCATACACCAATTTCAGAAATTATCAAATTGCTAACAACAAATCTTAGGATTCTAATTCCGATTCAAAAGCTATCAATTGGCAATTGTATGTTTGTACTTGACGATTTTTTTATTGAGATCCATCCAATAACAGAGCCCACTGCCACGACTTCCTTTTTATTTATCTTACAACCTATCTGTAGAACGGTGTACTTACTGGCCCTCTAATCAGGGGTTTCGATTAAGGTAAACCAAATACCATTCGGGTTCCGGGTCTTGTACCATAGGGGCGTTTATAGCTCTATTCAGAGCTACGACTAACATTGAATAATCTCCGAGGTCTTAGGCTTAGAGAAGCTATTTTTTTCTTCAGATCTCGTTCCAAGAGCAGTAATATCCAGTTAAAAGCATTGACTAGTGTCCAACTTTCTAGCCAGCCCAACCAGTTCATCCCTGAAGACTTTCCTTTGGGCAAAGATATTGTCTCGTCAATCAATCCACACCAATTGTGAGATCCGCAGTCTACTTGCATACGCCTTGATTCTCGTGAGCAAGTTGCTGCATGACGAATTAGTGTTTAAAGCCGCGATATTTTTAGTAGAAGATAGGAAGACCTACCAAGCAGAAGCCACTAGCACAGTTTCCCGAACTGCCATCGGCTTTGCAGGGGAGTCCGACGCCAATCTGAAGATTGGTTAGCTTCAATATGATATTCATTCGTTCAAACTTACCAAAGCAGGGGCCTTGTCTGCAGCCAAAGCAGAGCCGATAATGGCCATAAAAGCGACGAAAGTGAAACGCATATTGAAATTGGAGGGATTGTGTCTCAGTTTTGGAAATGCCAACTGTGAAATGGTATCAGAGGGATGAGTGCAATTCAAGGTCAGCCGGATGATGGTATTTATATTCCTCTAGGAGCCGTCATATTGCTCGGCATATCAAATCTCGAGTCCTGATCGTGTTGCAGAGTGGACATTCGGAGAAAAGGCTTGGTCAGATACATTTTTGAAGAATCATCTTCCTATCTGCATGTAACAAAACCACTAGATTAAGGAACATCCTCTAGAAAGGGGTTCACTTTCTTGTTACATTTGAACGTTGACTTCTGGATTATGTGCTGCTTGTTGAAAATTGGTCCATGCTGTACTACTCCAGACGCGCCACCGCAGAGTTCAGAATTCTTGACATCTGCATACCTTTTTTTTCTTCTTATCGAGCCACTGAATTTATGATTCTCTTACCGGAACCTTTGGAGCGGTATTTCTAACCATCGTGTTTGTGGAGAGATATTTGGATAGGTCGGACAATTTCAGTGAGTAGCCTTTTGATTTAGCTTACATGGGATGGGTACTTAAACCTAAAGATAGGTTGAACTTGCTTATTCCTCATTAAAGCCTGTGGATTGTGACACGAAGCAATGAGAGATCGAGGATTGCTGCAAGGGGGATAATACATCGAATGACCGTGCAAGGTACGGAGTAGGATACTCGGGCTTCTCGGTACAAATTCGAATATCGTAAGATTGTCAAAGACCGAACAAACAAGGATAAACATGCAGTCTGTTGCCTTATCACATGTTACATTTCCCGATTCCACTACATATTTCTTAACGGTTACTGTTCAGGCTTGTGTTCTGCTCTTAGGCGCATCAAGAAGTGAGCAGGGAATTTACCGGACATATTATATGATTTAGACTGTACAAGCTTCAGTGCACGCAACTGAGGTTTGGGCTTGGACTCTGGAAATTCAGATAAGGAGATTTCCCTGCAGATCCAACAGCGACTCGATAGGAGACTACTAATGCGTATTGTACCCTAATTATAGACTTCTTGGTTGTTGTTGTTGTTGTTTTGCTTATGTTTGATCCGAGGCATATTAAGGGAACACCACGAGGTAGGCACTGGTTACGGTCACCCTCTTAAGGTTATCGTATGAATTGAGTCTCGGAAAACTAGAACATGGTCTGTGGCATCAGAATAGAAAAAAAGCATTAATTATTTTATAAAGATTGGTAACAAGAAAGTAAAAACAGTTCAAAATCTAATTGTACATTGCATAGTTTGCGCCCCCTTCAAAGGTATCACATGATAAAAACAGGTCCAATGTCGAATGCATAGGTTCAATAAAATGAAAAATGAAATGACAGTCATCAATCTGGCAAGAGCCTTGAGTAGAGAGACAGTCATCCCGGAGGTCATCAAACTCCGATGAACACGGCGGAGGCAAACAGAGTTGAAAGAAGCACCACAGCCTTCAAGCTGGTATGGGCCTGGGGCAGAGAGGCATCCGCCCCAGAGGTAATTGTGCTAGTGGCCGCACTCTCCGTTGAGGTACCTGATGATTTCTTGTCGGAAGATGACTTTGTAGAGGTTTCCGTTGAAGTCGGGTACGAGGTCGCCGTTGCAGTGGCATTGGTATCTCCGTAACACCACACGTCTTTCCAGTCGACTCCCGCTTTGTAGAGGCAGTCGGTAAGTTCGTGGACTGATTGATCGACAGCCGGGGCATAGAGAGCACAGTCGTTGTCATAGGCAGTCACCCCTGCGGGTTTTGCGCATTTTGAAAGGAATCCTTTGTACTTGTCGTTGTTGGGAACCCCACATGATGCATCTTTGACGGGAATTTCGTACTGGGCTGAGGTCCCACAGCCTGTGCTACTTGCCAAAGCTCCAGTGGTTGTTGTAGTTGCCATGATTTTGAGCTTTGAGGCAAGGAAAAATTAGAGAAGAAAAGATTTGGAGAGATGATTTTGATTTTTGTTTTTGATTCAATCGACTGATTTGTTGTTGGGCCCCTGGTTCATATGAGCCTTTATAACCGTTTGGCCCATTTTACGGACTATTCGTTGACTGAACCACCAACCCCAGAATATTTCCGGTTATTTTTAGTCGGCCTTGTCGGTCTTGTTATTATGCCAAGTTTATATGAAACTGCCAAGGTATGTCCCACGCGAATAGGTAAATAAGGAAGGTATTTTCCGTGTTGTTGCCACAGAGATACATAAAACAAGGTAAACTACTATACTGAGTACCGAGTATAAGCCTCCTGGTTCTCTGATCTCAGTTCATAGTGGGTCGGGCTGAGTTGGGCGGAGCTCTTGGTATTCGGAGGGCCCGGTGAGCGGTAGTGGGTTTTCAGCTCGTCGATCGTATGCTGCCATTTGATGGATTTTCAGTCTAACCCTATTTTGTACGCAGAGAGAGATATGGGAGTTGGGGAAAAAATTTGAATTTTTGAATCGCAGATTATGTTGTTGACAACTTTTTGATTTTTCAGAGTTTCTTTGCCATTTCCGCTGGCTGAGTGCAGTTTTGCCCTATGCTATTTGTGTGTTCGGCATTCGGATTCCAAGTAAAAGGCACAGACATAAGATCAGGACTCCCATGTTTTAGACGGCACTCAGTTCGATCGTTCGTTTCGCCTCCCTGTACAAGGCGCTTCATATGACCTCATATTTGGCTTTGAGTACGGTCGGTCATCAAATAAATAAAATTCTTCAACAGCTATAGAACATGAAGAGAAAGCATGCCCGACAATAAAACCCGATAAAGATGTAGTGAAGATATGATACGTAAGGAGTTCGATAAAGCTAAAGAGCACTAGATATGGATATGGAAGAATACCAGACAAAAACGGCTGCACAAAGAGATATCTGAAACGAAAGCAAAGGAAGAGATGCAAAAACATCCTAAATCAACTATCAACTATATGCTTTAAGGGATGGGGTTGGGCCCATAACATAGACGGGAAATTCGAGTTCTCGGATGACTGTCTGAAGCTGAACCAAAAAGAGTTTATTAGCCATGATCAAGATAATCAAGAAGGGTCAAAATCTTCTCTGTATTTACCTTGGATTCTCCAACAAGAAATGCGAGCCTTAAGTTGAGCTTGTACATTCTCTTGATGTTGCACACTTCGAAACTCGAAGTAACCTCCGGGGGCAGTCGGTTGTTGGCCCATATGACATCCCTCAAACTGACTGTTGTGTCCGTAGGTGCATCTGCAAGACCTATCGGATAGTTTATATTGGCCATACTTTGCACGATCCACGTGCTAGTAGATGACTCTGTTGTCCCTTGCACTTTCACTTGTGTTGTTTCGACCAGCATGGTTTGAAATGCACTTAGGAATACTTTGCACTGCGAATCTCCAAGCTTTGTGATTTTTATACTCAAAGGGATCGAGTTACCTAGAAGAAGGCAAGGTCCATTCTGAAGCTCAGTGTCGACTCTGAAGGATAAAGGTGAATCGCTGTCGAGGATGTGTGGGTTGATACTGATGAAGCATTGCTGCTTAAATGGTTTTTGGCTCGGCAGTGGGTCTGCGAATGAATGGAATGGAATATTGCAAGTCTTGGTAATGATCAGTAATGAGTTGAATGCAATTCCTGTTGCCCAGTAATCGCTGGAGAAAGCGGGCAATTGCTTACTTGTTACACTGTACTTTTGCCAGTAACAACCACACTCAGAGAATATTGAATCTCAGCCAGCGACTCCGAGTGCCCTGTTGAGGGTGGAGTCTTCCTCAACAGGTGGGATTTCCTTTGGGGCCAACACGGAATACTGGCACATGTAATTTGGGGTTTGTTTGACCAGTGACCGGTTTTGTAGCATTCGGTCGCTTGGGGAATCTAAACAAATCCCAAATATTTAGTAAGGTACAGCTAGGCATAGGTTTGATTTCGATTGGTACTGACCGTGATAGAAAATCGGAGAATATGATTGCCGCTTCCGATAGTTACACGGGAGCTGTTTGAATCATGCATCAAATGATCTGAAGGAAACAGGCGGTGGGACTTTTTGAACAGCTAAAGGTTGCTAGTGTTAATGATAATCAAAATGCAATGGTCGGCTGGCGCAGTCATTTTTGCACATACATTATGGGTTTCTGTGCGTCTGCTTTGAGTCAGCCGGGACGTTGCTGTTCCCGACAAGTTTAGGACAATTGTTGACAAGTCGGCCGGCGACTCGGTGTGCAATATTACCTCGCCCGATATAGTATCTTGATGAGTATAGGCTGAATCTGTCTCGTCCAGTCTCAACTCCACTGTCATCGGTGACTGGGAGAGACCAAGTGAACTCATTGTGAATAGCATGGGGAAAATCCGTCGAGGGAAGTGTTATGTTAGAAAAGGTATAAGCAGCTCTAGTACTTATTCTTAAAAAGGGTTCAACCTTGCCATTAAAAAAGTCTCAAGGTACATAATAAAACTTCTGCATGTCTCACTTCAAAGTGACCCCAGATCTCGGCGCAATCAGAATTTTGTGCCTCGTGGGATTTCACGGAATTTGAGTTATTTTTAGTCGGTTAGCAAGGCGATTTAAATATGCTAAAATTTTCATTAAAAGATGAACCATGTCCAGGTGTACAACTGGAGTCCCTGTGACATAGTTTGCCTAACGTCCTACCGCCCCTATACCTATGGGTCCGTCCCAGAATATAGAAATTCCAAGAAAAACATAGTATATTTATGATTGGAATTTTCCCAGTCCTAGGAACCATTAGTATATAGTAGCGCTATATATTATAAAGGAAGTATTTTATTATTCAGTAATAACGTTAAGAAGAAACATCAAGCATTCTGTAAGTGTCAGAACATTTATGTCTCCCCATACATCTTTTATGTATGGTGTTTTTAAAATATAAAAAGTCTGTATTCCTCCACATTACATATCTAAAATTAATCTTAGAAGCAAATCAATTAAACTAGACTTATACCACCTACTAGTACTCTTTTTTACCATGTAGCTAGCAGGAGAGTTGAGAAAAGGTGTTGAGTGTATGTACCTTTTGTATGAACATACCATATAAAAGATACCTAATTTTTACAATTTCTGTTTTCTGGGAAATTTCTATTTAATGGGACAGGCCCAACCTGAGTAAGGCTGGGCTAGCAAGACGGGCTATTGGCTGGTCGAAAAGAATAAGGGTGTTTTAGCCTCACGCTAAGGAAGAGGGTCTGTCATCTGATTGGCCATTCGCTCTAACAAAGATGTGGGGTACCCGGCTTAAAATAGCCGCCTATACAAGGTTAATTCAGTTAGAGCGAGGTGAAGTACTCTAGCATGTTATTCTTTCACATTAGGGGAGAGAGGGGGGTGGAGAGAGAGGAAGACCATTCAGTTCTTTCCAACTTCAGTTTCATGCAAAGTCTGGTCGGTCTGGTCGGCATATCTGTGCAACCTGTCATACACCAATCAATTTGAACCGGCTTGGCATCAGGGATTCCAGGGATTGCATTTCGGACTTTCAGCTTACACACCTCCAATACCTGTTCCACATTGGGTTCAGACTGTTACGTGATGAATCCCTTTAATCGACCTTACTCATTTCACTATGCACCACAAGGTGATGAAAGCGACGGCCTGAGTGAAGGTCATTCCCCTCGGGTAAGTGTATATGAAGTGGAAATTGCTTGATCTGTGGACATGCGGCAAGCCGAACTGATCTGACATTTTCGGTCCCTACCAGAATACTGGACACCCAAATGAGCACAACCTCTCCCTCCTTCATCCAGCCCATTCTTCTGCCTTGTCCATCAGTCCTTTCGAAGACCCAGTTTCTTCAGGTGAAGTGACTCATCGACCGTACAACTCTTCATCTGCTGAGGTTAGAATCCCGAGATCCGAGTCGATGGAGTCGCTAGACCTCCCCGATCAGATCAGATTACACAACCTTTCCAACCAGGGCTCTGCGGTTTCCTCTTCCAAAGAGTCGGGGCCACGACACAAAGGAAGCAGCATCCGTCGATACCCAACACGGCGAATTAAGTTAACGCAAGGCTCGGTCTTGAGTATCAACTATCCGGTACCAAGTCCTATTCGCAATGCTATCCAGCCTGAGTATCGAGATGCGGAGGGAGAACTTTCTGAAGAATTCACGCAAATGAGATGTGAGTACTCGCACCAATGTGCCAGTTGATTCAACCGCATCATTATAACCTGACTCTTTTCCCCTTTCTTATTAGATACCGCTGCAACATGTGATCCTGATGAATTCACGCTACGCAATGGTTACAATCTCCGTCCTTCGATGTACAATCGGCACACTGAACTTCTCATTGCCGTCACATACTACAATGAGGATAAAGTACTAACGGCCCGAACCCTGCATGGGGTAATGCAGAACGTGCGAGATATCGTCAAATTGAAGAAGACAGAATTTTGGGACAGAGGTGGTCCCGCATGGCAGAAGATTGTCGTCTGTCTTGTCTTCGATGGCATGGATCCCTGCGATAAAAACACACTTGACGTTCTGGCAACCATTGGCGTTTTCCAAGATGGCGTGATGAAGCAAGATGTGGATGGAAGAGAAACGGTTGCTCATATTGTTCGTTTTCCCACCTCACAGCCCTTGTGGATTTCAATGCCTAGGGATATGTTCAAATGCTAATGGTTTCTAGTTTGAGTATACCACACAGTTGTCGGTTACCCCGAAGCAAGAGCTCGTGCGCCCATACAAAGACGACCCTATGAATCTGCCCCCGGTACAGATGATGTTTTGCCTCAAGAAAAAGAATGCTAAGAAGATCAACTCACATCGATGGCTGTTCAATGCGTTCGGGCGCATTTTGAATCCTGAGATCTGCATCCTGATTGATGCGGGCACAAAACCCGGACCAAAGTCTTTGTTGGCCCTGTGGCAGGCTTTCTACAACGACAAGAACCTCGGCGGGGCCTGCGGTGAAATTCACGCACTTCTCGGCCACCGATGGAAGAAGCTCCTCAATCCCTTGGTTGCGGCCCAAAACTTCGAATACAAAATCTCAAATATCCTGGACAAACCCTTGGAGAGCAGTTTCGGCTATGTGAGCGTACTTCCCGGTGCTTTTTCTGCCTATCGATATCGCGCTATTATGGGTAGGCCTCTCGAGCAGTACTTTCACGGAGATCACACACTAGCTCAAAAGCTCGGTAAGAAAGGAATTGATGGGATGAATATCTTCAAAAAGAACATGTTTCTTGCAGAAGATCGCATTCTTTGCTTCGAGCTAGTCGCCAAGGCCGGCAACCAGTGGCTGCTCACATACGTGAAAGCATCGAAGGGAGAAACAGACGTCCCGGAACGACCAGCAGAGTTCCTAAGTCAACGGCGGCGATGGCTGAATGGCTCTTTTGCAGCATCACTCTATTCAGTCATGCATTTCAACCGGATCTATAAGAGTGGACATAGTCTCATTCGGTTGCTATTGCTCCATATCCAACTAGTTTACAATATCTGCCAGCTAGTCATGACATGGCTTTCACTTGGTAAGTTGATAGAGCGCTTTGGGTCTTACATTAGTCCTATGCCAGACTACTAACATATACTAGCATCCTACTGGCTCACAAGTTCCGTCATCTTGGACATTGTGGGAACACCAAGTGCGACCAACAAGAATAAAGGATGGCCTTTCGGGAATGAGGCTACCCCGATTGTCAATAACATGTTGAAAATTGGTTATCTGACATTCCTTATGCTTCAATTCATCCTAGCGCTTGGAAACCGACCAAAAGGGTAAGTATCCGGGCCTAGAGATATATACTCTCTTTCGGTTTATAGCTAACATTCAATCACAGATCAAAATTTCTTTACACGCTCTCCTTCCTCTACTTTTCTGTGGTCCAGCTCTATCTCCTCATTCTGTCGTTCTATCTCGTTGCGCAGGCAATGACTCCCGAGAATCTCAGTTTTGATGTCGATCATGGCTTTGCGGCACTCGTATCGGGCTTTATTTCCTCAACGGGTGGGCTTGTTCTAATTGCTCTGGTCTCAACATACGGGATCTACTTCCTTGCTAGCATACTCTACGCCGACCCTTGGCATATGATCACTTCATCATGGGCCTATTTCCTCGGAATGCCTTCTTCGATCAATGTTCTCATGGTCTATGCATTTTGCAATTGGCATGATGTTTCATGGGGCACAAAGGGATCCGATGCACCCGAAAAGCTTCCATCGGCGCAAACCAAAAAGGAGGATGAAACGCCTTTCGTTGAAGAACTGGACAAACCTCAGGTCGACATTGATGAGCAATTCGCATCCACTGTGAAGCGGGCCTTGACCCCCTGGCAAGAACCGATTGAGAACGAAGGAGTGGCTCTAGACGATTCATACAAAGCGTTCCGAACGAATCTAGTGTTGCTATGGACATTCAGTAATGGTCTTCTGGCGTTGTGTATCAACAACCTCAGCATCGACAGGCTTTGCCTAACGGTAAGTTGAGTTTGAATTCCCTCTTTTATTGTTTACATGCACTAACCGACATAGTCGACATCTACACCTCGCACGGCGTGGTATTTCAAGATCATTCTGTGGGCCACTTCTGGTCTCTCAATTTTCCGATTCTTTGGGGCATTGTATTTCTTAGCGAAGACCGGAGTCTTGTGCTGCATTTCGAGGCGTTGAATCCAACCTCGAACTTGTCTTGGGGGACTCAAGCTTATCTAGGTTCTTACTTTCTTTTCATTCTGTGTCATTGTTAGATACCATGTGTCGTGATTTAGTTCCAGAAACAATAATAATAAGCTCATGTTTCTATCCATGGGTCTCTATATGGATATCCATGGATTCAGTAGAATAGAGTTTACCTTAAGTAAAGCAGTGCCAAGGCTTTTTCGAAGGGTTTCTTGGCTTACAAAATTCGTCCGAGGCCCCGAGGTCCCGCCGAGGTCCCAAAAATGGTCCCAAATGGGTCAAAAAGGGTTTCCTAATGTTTTACTAGTACTTCTGCTGTTTCATCACTTGTATGACCGGGGAATAATGCATCCCTACATATGCAGTACATAGATGTAGGTATTTCCTATGTACTTATCTCCCGCGGGGTTCTAAGTACCTCTGAAGTATCCCTCAAGTACCCCTAAAGTACCCCAGACTATTCGCCTCCGACGATACTAAAAGACTCATTGGATGATAGTTTGGCGCCAAGAAATTTTTGATCCGCCGCGGAACCCGTTTAATGCTGCCTATTCTGCTTAGCAGCCGGTTCGCTGCGCATGAGGAAATTTTCTGATTCAGCGTGCTTTCTTATTATTTTTAGGACCTCCCAGGCCTGGATTCACCAATATTTTACCCCACTCTCATAGAGCGATAATTCCCTCTTATCAAAACAGTTGAAAACAACACTCAAGTATGTCGACCGAGCTTTCACTCGAGAGACAGGGGCCTCAATTAGTGGTATGAGTCTCACCTGAAACAAATTCCAACATCACCCGGTACTAATGGTAACTGCAGTGTGATCTCTGTCATTCGCGCAAGGTAATCACCCTCAGGGGGGAAATATGTGTACATCTTCAATCCGCAATTTGCTGAGCAGATACACAGGTCCGGTGTGATCGGCGCGATCCATGTGGCAATTGCCAGGATGCAGGCATCTCCTGTAATCGTCGGCGGGCTGTGAAGCGCAAATGTCTCAGTAGTCGCCCCCACGGTGGTCACACCCGCAGCTCTTCCCACAGTTCCCGACGAAGAGCAACACCTGATCATCAGTTGGATGGGGGGAGCTCGACGAATGAAGTCTTACCAGTCGTTCGCTCTATCCCAAGTCGTAATCTCAACGATCCACGTGGGCTCAAAACTGGGATTGTATATGATCCGGTCTATGATGCGCAAATGACGATTCAGCACCAACTATACCAGCTACCGGGTCTCAGTCTAGACCGACGCAGCGTGCTCGAAACAGCCCTATCTGTCATAAAAATATTGTCTGACAATTCAAGAGCACTGGTACAAGACAGTCTTAACGATCATCAGGAGGAAGTTTACTTTCGAAGCCCGTCTATTGAATTCCTTACCTGGATGTTGAAAGGTACACCAATGTTTAACTGCCTCAATACATTGCAAAATTGACGCTAATGATGAACCTCTCCAGATATCCGGTCTAACAGATTTGGGACTTTCGTTGTGGATTATTTCAGACATATATCAATCTCAAAATTGAAGGATATGGGACTTGCACTTCTTCGCAACAAAATACCGACTCGCGAATCCATCATCTACACCGTTTGCGTCAATGCTGTTGCCTACAAGTTTATATCTACGGTTGTAAATCTTGAAGAAGACACCGACCTTGCCCTCGAGCTGAGGAAGAATGCTAAAGAGTATCGAGCATCCGCTCAGGCCGCATTAAAGCAGATCCCACTGCTGATAGCACCCTCTCTTGCGTTATTACAGGCTATCATATGTGGTGTAAGCCTCTAGATCCTCCTGCTGTATCCTTTCTCTATGAAACTAATCCATTACTAGATATTCCTTCACCAAGGGTCTGGAGACGTCGATTTAAGTGGGGAGCTCACCAAAGCCGCCTGTAACACCTGCATCGACTTGGATCTTCAAACAAAAGTACTATGTGGAACTGCCAGCGAGGAAGAGCTTTTCTGTTTCCTTTGGTGCTACACTTTGGACAGAAACCATGCATTCAAATCACGAACTTCACGCTGCCTTCTCGATGTTCAACTACCCTCCACTTTCAGCGATCTTTATCCAACTTACCCTCCGATGGCCGAGCATTTCTTAATTTATCTGGATCTTGCTCGGGTCCAGGATACGGTGGTTTCATATCTACCCGATAACTCATTGAATCACCACAATCCCTCCTTGCTATATGGTACTGGAGAATACATGCTGCTGCAGATGCAATATATCGAGCAAAGAATGAACAACGTAAGTCAGGAACATCCCTTTTCCTTTATACTCAATTTCCTAACCGATTACAGATGGCTTTATTATCATCTGAATGGAAGGGACTCGACTGCCAGCCCGAAATGTCCGCCTTGAAATTCGCCTATCAATCAGTCATGACCGGAATCCTATACCTCCTCCAATCCGATCCTGCCCAACCAACCCGCTCAACAGAGGGCTATCTTCAATCAGCGCGGGCGGAACTTTTGGCGCTTGTATCCATGTGTCACACGGCGGAGAAGCAAACCGCAGTCAACTTTTTGAACTGGTGAGTAGTACCCAATACCAATATGGTATATTTTCAAATTTCACCTCTCTAATACGCACCTCAGGACGATTCTTCTCTATCCAGCGACGGCATACCTAGTCCTATTCTGCAACGTCGTCGCGACATCCAATATCGGCGATTTCAACCTCATGAAAGCTATCGCTGAGTGTCTCAGTCAAACTGGAATCAGCTACCCCCTTGTGCAATTACGAACACTGTACCAGAAATTCCTTGGTCTTTCTCAGGAGTTTTTCAACGATGAGCGCAATGCGCTTCAGATGATCCCTTCACCTCGGTTGGGAAGTCCGATGTCTAACCCGGTTGGGAACCCATTTGCGATTACGTGGGGTGCAGATGATTTGGTTTTCAACCAGTTCGTTTTCACTGGTGCAGAAAGCTTCTCTGGTATGCTGAGTATGCCAGATATTGATCCATCTCTACCGTATAGTTTTGATTGAATGAGTGTATAATACCTTGGAGTTTGGTCTGTGGATTTTGGTATGGTGTTCTTGTATCAGTGGAATACACGGGGTTTTATATGAATATAACATCAAATTAATTACTCGATTTGTATAAAAAATGATGATCTACAACAAAGTTCCATGAAATATTCGAGGTTATATTCCTGGTACGTACAGGTATATACCGTTGGCGTTAAGTACGGTCTGTACATGACAGCCATGACAGCGGGTTATATATATGTATCCCGTTCTATATTATTCCAAACTGAACAACAGATGTCTTCATCATCTATCTCCGTAAAGTCGAATATTGTCTCGAGAATTACTTTAAACGATTAAATATATACAAAAAATAGTGACATCACTGTTTTTATAGGTAAGCGTACGATTTATATATGTAGTCATGAACATGATGTTTCGTACCAAGGTACCACGAGACAGCAGAGAAATTAAACAAATCCGGAACGACGTTCATTCTTATAATTGAAAATGACTACATGGAAATATTGCATATCAAATCTGGATGGAAAGTCCACTCGAAAAAGAAGAGCCCGAATTGGAGATAGGGCATAAGAAGCCGAGATCAAGATAACAAGAAACATCTCAAAAGCTAGCAATACCTTACAAGGCCGACTATTTTAATATAGATAGCCATCAAAGAATTACATCAGAAGAAAAAAAACACAAAGGACGCACGAAATAAAGAGCAGAGACATCGCAGAGCTCAAAATCATCTGGATTGCGGTGACACATCACATGGGTATACCAGGGCGTTAGATATACCTGTGGTTCGAAATCAAACAAAGACAGTCAGAAGAACAAAGTCGTGGTGGTTAGAAGAATTGAATCATAGAAACGTTGCGCCGCGTATCAAGAAATGGCAAAAGAAACACCGTTTTCCGATCACAAGGTTGAGGTTGAAGTTAAAAAGACACGAACACGCTGAATAACGGACAAGACATCATCGGTGGACAAGGGCATTGACCTAGTTGACACGGAACGAATCAAAGATGACTACATGACCAGTTAGTATGGAACAATGGCAAAAGAAAGAATTGAAGAAACGTACCTTCGTGACCTCTGCGACAACCGCTGCCGATCCACATCAAGGTGTTCAAGAATGTGTATCGCTCATCGCCGGTCTCCATGGACAGATTGACCCGGTACTTGTAACTGCCGGGGTTGACACCATCTGCCATGTTGGCATCGATGACCTTCTCGAGAACATCCTTGGCGCCTGTCAACCATCCTTCTGTGCGCACAATGATAAATGCAGGTGGCTCATCGACAGTCTGAAGAATATAACTCGCACGAAGGTTGGTAGTGGAATCTTTGGTGACGATCTGTGTATCTTGACCACCGGGCTGTTTTTAAAAGTTAGATAGTGGACAAGGAATAATTCGAGGTTCAGATTCAGCCTTACCAGAACGATACCCTTACCCCATCGACCGGCCCATTGGCCGCCAATGAACGAGACCCACTCTCTTTGGCCCCAGACGCTGGGTCCAACAGATACCTTGGGGTTCATTTTGATGCTCATGCGGAAATCCAGCTCCAGCGACGGTGCGGGAATCTGAAGTGATCGGGCGACGTCACCCTCGGGGAATGTGTGGAGCAGGTTGTTGGCGGGGATCGAGTCCTTCATCACGCTGAGATAGGTAGGACATTCGAGCAGATGTTGTCGCTGGCGACTAGTGTTCTTCGCGCGAACTTGCTGGCAATAAATACATTGAACGGACAGGCACTATTCCACACTGTTAGCTTGTATGTTCCAACGTATATGACCGTCGACTTCGTTCGCGCTACGTACCTTGTCTTCTTCCTTTGCGCGGAACTCAACGAAAGCGGCGTGCACATCGTCAAGTGGGGGCGCGGGCAAGCTCGAACTTGATGTTTTGGCCTTTGGCTTGGGAGTCGGACGCGAGGGCACAGCGCTTGGCGGCGCGGACGGAGGACCGGTGGGCGGAACTGGGGTGGCCATCGCAGCGCGGTTCTGGAGGGCGCCCAGCGGGGTCTGCAACGGGGTGGCATGAGGGTTGACACCATTGGTCATGAGGGTGCCATTGGGAGTTGGGATAGTACCAGGACCAGTTGGACCTGACGGGGTGGCTGTTGGGCCATTGGGAGTTCCGGGGTAGCCATTGGGAGGACCGATTCCGTTAGGGGCGGCCTGGGCGGGCTGGGAAGGCTGAGGCGCGTTGGGGTGACCGCGCAGACCTGGACATTCAAGGAGATGTTGTTTCTGTCGCGAAGTGTTCTTTGCTCGAATTTGTTGGCAGTATATACACTGAACGGAGAGACACTAAACATGCACAAACCCCAAAACGGGTTTCCGTATGTTAGTGACGGAGGGTGAAATATTACGAAATACACAGTCACGCACCTTGTCATCTTCCTTGGCGCGAAACTCGACAAACGCCGCGTGTACCTCCTGGTCGACGGTGCGACCCATGACGAGGGGAGTAAGGGGAGTAACAGTATCCAGGATAATAAACAAAGAAAGTCGAAAGAAGAATGGGTAAGGGCGCCGTATGGGTTGTAAAGTTGGAGGGGTCAGGAAGAGAGAAGAAAAGAAAATGGAAAGACGAAGACAGGAGAATACGCGGGTTACGCGCCCTGCGTAATTTGGAGCACTGCTTACGGTACGTGCCACGACCTGTACTGGAGGGTATATTACCTATGTACCTATTTATGTATGTCTATATATGTATATAATCAATTACTTAGTCCATTTCGGAAATCTATTCAATTCTATTATAATAGGAGATGGGTTTTACTTATTTATTTCTTTGCTTTCACTTCATCAATCACTTGCTACCATCCGTAGCTGGTGTGATCCAAGTCGAAACATCGGCCAATGGATGAGACCGACGGTCGGGACCCTAGTAATATGAAATATAAGAAATACCTAGTTATATGAGAAATACTTTATGAATAGCTGCCTAATAAAAAGCAATTCCAAAATAGACGCCTTGAATAATCCCTCTATTGATAGATCATCCGCTATAAATCATACTAAACATCGCTCATATACGGAGTACAAAGTAGTCCTGAGAGCTGTAAGCATGTAACCCTATCAATCGCCGAGTCGGAGAATTCAGGGCAAACGAGGCACACTCGGATCGGAGATTGCTATGATTGGATTTGGTGGGGAAGACAATTCTCCTATGTGAATGTCACGCAATAAGCAGAAGCAAAGGGGCAGAGATAGTAACAGAGATGAAATGTACCTATCTATGGACATATGTATGGAAATGATTGATATTTTTCTGTTATATACTTCCGTATACATGTTCCGTTCATTTCCAGGGTTCGCGATCGAAACATCTTCGGGTATTATTACTACCCCGTATCCCATACTCCGTACACAATACTGTCTATGTTGTACGGCTTCAATTACAACATACAGGTTCCTGGTAAGATTGGGGTATATAAACGTGGAAAAATAAAGATAAATTGGACTGCATTGTAGATCCGTTTGGGTCTTCAACTTCCCATACTTCCTTACCCGTACCATATCACCTTCTCTCGCGTCTTCTCTCTTACACTTCCCACTGTAAAAAAGTTCTTCTGCGCATTCCGGTGATGTAATACGCACAGGTCGCGTCAGTAGGTTCATATGCATCGTCATAGCTGTCTCTCTTCATTTTCGACATTGTATTGCAGCAATGGGAACCAGTCGCACATGTCTGAGCAGAGAGCCCCTCATACCTTCCATTTGAATTTCAGCGCGTCGACAATCCACCATCATGTGTTTCTCAATGTCATTCGTACTCGTCATTTAGACCTAGTGCGCACAATTCATGCTCAGGTTCCAGCTAGTCGCAGGGAAATCTCCCCATAGCGATAGCAGACTGCCCACTCCGTGCTCTCGTCAATGTACGCGTCTTGGTGGACATGCAGTACACCCTTCGTAGCGAGAGTGAGAACGTTCATCAAAGCCTGAGTCGCGACAGCTCGCGTCGTACTACCAGGAGGAAGAAGACTTGCGAATGTGGTCTGACCGGGTCTGGCCGCGACCGGGCTGGATATGTTGCTGTTCGGGCTTTGTGCGTTCCCTGCGTTGCCATCGTTAGCAGTACCCATCTTGGTCTTCATGAACTCTATGAAATTCAAGCTTTCCCGATCAAGAGTTGCTTTGGCACGTTCGAGAGCAGAGCGCTTGCTTGGTGAGAGTGAGCTGATATTCTCGCGGTCTGTCGCAAGCTCGCCTTCAAGGTAACGGGTAAGATCTAGGTCGTCTCCGAAATCGCCCAGGAGCTCGAGGCCAAGTCGGTCTTGTCCCTCGAGATAGCTGCGCCCGGCAAGTGGACTGGCGCTGGTGAGACGGCTCCGGGCCTTGCGTCCTTGAGATGACAACTCGCTGACACTGCCGAATCGAGGTCTTTGTCGAGAACTTTGGATAGAAGCGGTGATGTTCCACGGCATCTGGGACGAGTGGTCATCAATCAGACTCGAGGGGGCATCACGGCCGACTTCAACTTCCATGTTGAGGCGGTCGATGTTCTCACGGCTGAGATGATCTGCTTGTTCGTCTCTAGCGCGTACTCGACGTCCCTCTGGTATTTCATCGTCGTCTGCGCTGCGCTTTCGCCCTTTTCGCTGAGGATATCCACCAACAGCTTCAAACAGATCATCGCCTGAGTATAGGCTGAGCGGATGCGGTTCACGGTCTATTCCCAGTCCGACTCCAACCGAGCCGATTCCCTGACCGAACACCCAGAAAGCAGCGTTCTTCTTGGAAATAGTTGGAATCTTATTTTGCTGCTTCTGCTTCAGTGCTTGGATCATGTTCGCAACGTATTCATTGTTCCATTGGGCCAGTGTCATGTTTCGAAGCGCCGTCGCATCGTCCGAGATGATTTCCTTTGGACGCCTGACCCGGCGGGTCCTTGGTGCTTCGATTCCAATTGTTTCTTCGACCCCATCCAGGCCTTCATTCGTCGGGAGAATTGCGGGACCTGCGGTCTGGGTGTCGAGCTCCGCCATGTTGTTGGTCTCAGCTACTCTAACTTCTTCGTTGTCAATCTGCATCTATCGAGCAGAGTCAGTAGACCTTCTTTTTTGGTTTTGGTATGGATGTGTGGTACTTACCGAGTCTTCATTGAGCTGGAGTTGTTGGTCGTTTATCGGTCCTTCGCTTTCCCTCAGACCAACGGTGGACTTCCTTGCGTGAGGGGACTTCTCTCTGGCACCAAGCTCGATGATATTGCCATCCTCGTCAAATTCAAAGTCAGGTTGAAGAAGTACGCCTTCTTCATTGCCTAATCCTAGCCCGATCATGTTGCCGAAAGCATCTTTCTTCTGCGCAGACCTATTGATCTCATCAATTCCTAGGATAGTACCGTCTCCCAGGATATCATCGGATGGGAGATCAAGGTGCAGGCTTGAAAGTTGCGAAGTGCCAGACAAGCTATTATTGGGCGACTTGGTCCAGAGACCACTGAGTTGGCTCGAGTTATCGTCCGTAGTGGCAGTTAAGTAGGACAAGTCGATCTCAAGTCCCGGGAGGGCTGTCTCGGGTAGAAAAGATGGGTCGTAAGGTAGGATCAGATTGTTGGGCCTGGGATGGGGTTAGTATTCGATCAATGTCTTGCAAACTGATACCACCAATTAGTGAAACTTACCTGGTCTGTCCGGCAGCGGGATCAAGTCCACTCCCCGGGATGATCTTCAACTTCGAGACCATCTTGTCATGCATCGCCTGTGTGTCGAGAAGCGTGTACCCACACTGTTGATTATACACACGAGAGACACCGTACCTAACAGAGTCAAATTGTTAGCATACCTGTGGAGATATCACTGAGCGACAGGTCTTACAGCAAGCTCCCCTGCAGTCGAAGGGCCATGGGTGCGTCAGGATTGATAATAACTCGACATGCATTGGGGACATCAACGTCCAGGATGGCTTTCCGGTTCAGTCTTCTGGCAATGGACCGGGACCCCAGAGTTGCGACTAGCCTGGGGAGAGGGTATTATTAGTCCTGGCTGCGAATGCGTGAAAGCCCTGGGTATTCTTACCATATTGTCGCGACACCATGCTCCGGCGAGGTGAGAACTAGGGTACGAAAAGCAGGTAAGCGTTTGGTCTGAGATAGCGATCGCTCTGGGGTCCTTTCGACTTACTTTCATGGCTGTAGAACATGGTTGCGGTGCAAGTGGACTCGAGTGACCTTCAGGCCCTCGAGTCTCCACGCGGTTTGGATTTTCAGATACGGGTTAGGGGTGGTGTGAATTTTGACAGGGTTGAGGGGGAGGCTTTTCGGTGGAAGTGGATGTTGAAGAGGAAGATATCACAGCTGTTTGCCCGTGGGCCGGAGTAATGGGTGGGCGGTTCTGGAGTCGTTTGGGATGAAAGAGAGTGAAAGGTACGATGAACGTGCCCTCGGTGAACATGGGTGATAAGACTACAGAAAAAGAGGATACAAGGAAGAGGGAGAAAGTAGAGGGTTGATGTGTGAGGGTGTGCAAGTCCCAGCCTGAGCACAAGACCCTCGAGACTGAGGTGAACAGATGATATGCATCCCAGCATATATGGTCCACGCTTACAGCTACAGCACTGACGAGATCGGATCAAATGCTCCAATTAAGATATATTGTTTGATAATTACAGTCGATTGAACTGCGTCCCCATTTCCCATCGTTCAATAAATCAAATCGACTCGTGTATGGTCCTGGGGTAGGGAACAACTCGATGGGGACTGGGTCAAACACCAACATTAGAAGAAAGAATGATTTACTTTTCTTGAGACTCCTTGAGAAACCATATACAGTCAGATGAGAACAAGGGGATGAAAAACAATGAGCCATCCGAAAGGAGGCAGCAAAATTCTAAGGAAATGGACCAAGACCGACAGAAACCGCACTCTCTTAACACAAAAGTATAAGCGTAGACATAATCAACTATGGAAGATCTGAAAATAGATAGGAAGCACCCCGAAATCTCCAACCCAGAGCGATGTATAGGATGCACGGGGGGTATGAGACAAAAGACATGTAGGAACAACACACAAACAAAATCTGATAACTACTCGTCACTGACTTCTAGTGGAAGCTTAGTCGAGAGGGATACCCTCGTACTCGGAGTAGCCCAGAGCCAAGTTCATGTTTTCTAGTGAGTTCGTTAGTGTCATGGTTGATGAAGTAGATGGATTCAACACTTACGCAAGCACTGGGTGGCGGCACCCTTCAACAGGTTGTCAATGGTGGCGCAGACAACAACGCGCTCGCCGCTGGAGTGGACGGCAAATCCACCGATCTCGACACCGTGGCGGCCGGCAATGTCCTTGACAAGAGGGGCTTCGCCCACAATCTTGACGAGCTTCTCACCAGCGTAGCGATCCTGGTAGAGGTTGCGGATATCGCGGGAGGTCATCTTCTGCTTCAGGGGAATGCTGATAGAGTGCTTCATATAAATGTTAGCAATTGTGAATATCAATGAGCGGCCAGGAGGCACTTACGGAGATACCCTGGAACCAAACCGCGACGTGAGGAATGAACGCAATGTTGGTGCCCAGCTGTGCACTGATCTCACGCTCGTGGATGTGGTCAGTCAGACTGTAGGGGATGAGGTTGTTGGTAAGGAACTGCACGTCGTTCTTGGGGCTGGGCTTGGTACCCGCACCGGAGTATCCAGAAACACCAAAGGTGGTGGGCTGGCCGCCAAGGAACGGAACAAGAGGAGCAATTCCAAGCTGAGCAGCGGTGGCGTAGCATCCGGGGTTGGCAATACGAGTAGCCCGGGCAATCTTAGACCGCTCAACCAGCTCGGGAAGACCGTAAGTCCACTTGGGGTCGAAGCGGTAATCAGCGCTCAGGTCAACAATGACGTTACCCGTCTGGGAACCTTCGTCGACGGCATCGACAAAAGGCTTGCAGATACCGTTGGGCAGAGCCATGACCCAGCAGTCGATGTCACCGTTGGCAGACATCTTGCGGACATCATCAGGGCTGAGATTCTCGTAGATGATCTCGCGCTTCTCGTAGCCTTGGAGCTTCTTACCAGCCAGCTCGCGGGACGAGACGTGACGAAGATCCATGTTAGGGTGGGCATTCAGTAGGTTGATAAGGGCCTGGCCGGTGTAGCCACGGGCACCAATGAGAGCAACCTTGGCGGGCTGGGTGTTAGAGATGTTCTTCTCACCAAGAGGAGGGTTGGGGTTGGTAGTGGCATATGTGCGGAAAGAGTTCACGGCAACGGCGGGACGCTTGGCACGGGTCATGCGCAGAGCGTTGGTGGTGGTCGAGAACCCACGCTTCTGCTCAGCAGAAGCACCGCTAGCGCCAAAACCCTTGCCAATGTTGGCGGCAGCCTCAGCAGCGCGGTGAAGGCGGGCCTCGAGGTTAATGTCACCGAACATCTGGCGACCATGGGCGTTGAACTCCTGAACCAGCTGCTTGACTTCCTCGCCGTTCTCGGCACCGTACCAGAACAGGACCTGGCCATCACGGCTCAAGCTGCCATCGGCCTTGTCGAAGAACCAGGTCAGGTTCTCATCGTCCTCCTTGACAGTCCATGCCAGCTTGGGGAAGTCCTTCTTGATGCTGGAGAAAACGTTGTCGGCAACGTTAGTCAACCAACCAGACTTGGTGATAGTGAATGTAGCCAAGTGGGCCATTTGGGAGTTGGGCTGAGGGGGCAGCACAACGGCCAGAGCTTCCATAGGCTCATCGTAGTAGATCTTGAAGTCCTTCTCCTTCATGCCCTCGACGTAGCGGTCAACAACGGCACGAGCATCAAGACCCTCGCGATCACGGATCAACACCTCCTTCAGAGCCTTCAGGTCTCCAAACTCGGACAGAGAGGTCTTCACATGGACCTTGTTACCGCGGCGGATCAGGGTACCAGCGCCGGAGTCGGTGAAGAGCTCCTTCTGGAGATCAGCAGGGTGAATGATGGCGACGCTAGACGAGCGAGGAAGATCGCTGAGGAGATCCTTCATCTCCTTGATCTTCAAGCGAGTGCCGTGGCGGACCCACCACTGACTCATCAGGTGGTCGTACTCCTCGTCGAGGTTGATGGCGGAGATCTTCTCACCGGTGTCGCCGTTGAACAAACCACCCTTCTCGGCCAGGTAGACGATCTTGAGAGGCTGCAAGGCACGAGCAAGCTCGCCGGCAGCCACATCCGCATTGACGTTGAGCACCTGACCGTCGGGGGTCTCGGCCATGGAAGTCAGGATGGGCAGACACCCAGCGGCAATAGCCGACTCAATGGGTTTCTTGTCGACACCATTGATCTTACCGACCAGGTTGTACTTGGGCTTGTCGAGGTAATCGGCCGAAAAGACGCCTGCGGTAATGGGACGGGCACGGATACCGATGCGCTCGAGCTCCTCAACCAGCTTCATGTTCTCCTCCAGGAAGAGCTTGCGGGCGAGGGCCAGGGTCTTACCATCAGTCACTCGGATTCCATCCTCGAACTGGGGCTCAACGCCAGCCGCCTCCAACATACGGTTAAGCTGGGGGCCGGCACCGTGGACGACGATCGGGTACAGACCGACATGGTTAAGGAATGCGAGCGCGGATGACAGGGTCTGGAGGTGCTCAGTAATAATGGCACCGCCAACCTTGATCACGGCGAATTGCTGAGAGGACACGGAGGTGAAGTGTGACAGGTATTGCTGAACCTCGCGCTTAGAGCCAATATTGCTCAACAGTTGCACGACGGTGCTGCGGGTGGAGGTCAGGTGAGGATCCGTTGAACGGGAGTAGTTGCGAGTCTGGCGCAGGGAAGTGGCAGTCTTTGCAGCTGAGACTCGCAGAGGAGCAGTCGGTGCGGAGAGGGAACGGAGGGGCTTGCACGAAGCTCTCCGCACAGCGGAGCGAAGGGACATCATCCTGGCAACGCACATGCGGCAGCCTCAATGGTCTCACGGTCGGCCCTGGGTGGGAGAGGCCCCAAATATGTATAAGTAGGTGGAAGGTAGGTGGAAGGTGAGAAAGCGTTGAGTCAAAAGAGATATTTTTCAGATCATCGGCCGGGCCTCGGAGCGATAACTTGGCCCAATGACGGGGAGAAGGCGGTGGACCCCCCTCTCTAGCGAGCGATTTATCTCCTCCATCTTTTTTTCTTTTACGTGCGACATTTAATTTCTATGTTGTACTTGTTTTTCATGAAGTGACCTATTATTACTCTTGTTTTTTATGTCAGATTTGAAATTTATATCTCATAGAGTAGTTTTTCCTTCACTTCTTTTCTACTATAATAGTACGAAATATTAAACATTTGTGTGGCGCTATAACCGGGACCAAAAAAATGCAAAAAAAGAAAAAAACCATAAAAAAGAATCTTCACGCGCTTCGCTCGGATATCAACCTTGGAATCTCCCTGGACTTCCCCAAGCGAGAGTATTACCTCCGAAGAAGCCCACTTCTTCTACTCGGAGATCGTAAAACGTCATCCTGCTTGGGTTTAGTCTCAGTTATCTGATCCTGTCCCTTCCTCTCACTCGTTGCTTTAGGTCACCGCTATCCACTTCCCTCCACCCTGGCTGGATCTAGCACTCTGCGCTTCCTGCCGACGGTATGTACGGCTTCTCCAAGTGGTCTAATTGAGGGAATTGGTGGACACTTGTTTTCGTGCCAAGAGTTCGCAATATTATCTGATTTTTCTCACTCCTCGACATCCTTCGGTAGATGAATTCCCGAAGCATTCAGGCAAGACTTGGGCTGCTGCACTCATGTAGCAAGACCCACGGTGGGAACATTTAGATCAAATTAGATTAATAATGAGTAGACACCTGATGCACAAGGGTTCGGACATATGGAGTACATGGATACATGATGGGTTCCTTGCAGGTTGATCTCATTGGCGAATTGGAACTTCACAGGTCAGATGGGTCTTGTACCACGTGGACTCCTCAGTGTGTCAGCAAATAATAACTCCAGCCCTGGAGGGCTTTGTATATGTACAAAATAGGAATATAAAACATGTAGGCAGCCAAAATTGGAGGGGAGATCCTCCAACCTACTGCCGGATTCAGTCGCCTTTCTGCCATCACCATTTGTGCACACTCGTGCAAAGACCGAGACTCAATGGACGAGTATGTATCCACAAGGGTGGATGTTGCCTTTGTTCATCGGAGTATGGAGCTACACTAACGTGCTACATTACATCACTACATATGATGCTGATCAGGTATCCCGGCAAGACTGGACATTCAAAAAAATAATATAAAATCACAATAAGGGAGATTCATTGTAGTGAGAGTTCACCCGAATGGCAATGTGGTAAGCATACTTAAACACGGCGTCATGGAAGTATCATTTACATCTTCACCCGTCGACCGGGTCGCATGTAGCGACACAACCCAAAATCGGATGATCTCGTTTCGTTGCATGGAAAAGTCAAAGAGGATTTGGTCATTGAAAACACGCCCAGAAAAAAACAGCAGGAGGTATTAGCGGCTGCGAAGAAAACGGAAAAGGCCACACGGCCCCAACAACAGTAAGCCCAGTAAAATTCAAGATCCCATGTCCAAAGAGAAGTCGTAAGTTGCGCACCATCGAGGTGCTTAGTGCTTGGTGGCAACCACTGTATATGGTATTAGTGGCGAGCTGGGAAGTAGGAAAATGCTAGGAGATGCTTACCGGACGGCACAATAATGACAATGAGAAGAACAATCACGCAGATGACCAGACACACGCGCATCTTCATGTCCTTCCACCACATGTCTTTGCGCACGCGATTGGCGCCTCGGCGGAAACCCTGGGCCGAGACGGCGAGGTTGTCGGTCTTGTCCTGGAGAGAATCCAAGTTCTCACCACGTTGGGAGACCTTGTTGATGTTTTCGCGCATCACACCGACGGTATCATCAATTTGCTATAGAAGATACCACGTCAGCGCCATTTCGAGAATCAAGCGCCCCAGCCTTCGCATTTTGATAGATTAAGACAACAAGCATGCACCATCCACAAGATTATATTTGTGTGTTTTCTCAATGGCTATGGTCGCTAGGAGTGAAGAGGCCGTCGAGAATTAACTTACTGCTTGCAAAGCGGCGGTTCGCTGGTTGCCATTCTGACCGGTGGCAGCGGGGGCTCCAGCGGAGCCGGAGGGGATATAGGGGTCGTAGGGTTGTTCGGAGGCAGCCATTATGAAAGTCGTGAAAGAGTTTGAGAGAACCTCAGATGTGGATTGGCCGGATATTGGGAGTGTCTAGACGACTCGCGGAAGCACTAGGGGTTGCGCTGTTTTGATGGGGAAGCGCAGCAAAGGGGGAGCCTGGGGGACTAAAATCGACGCAGATGGTGGGTATGAAGGAATAGTTATCGTAGAATGATAAAGGTTGGGATGTAACGCAACGGCAAGTGACGGAGGAGGAAAAAGATTAACGTTGTTGTCTAAAGTGAAGCTGACCAGGTGAGTTGCCGCTGAGGCGGCTTTGCCCAGAGTCACGTGTTGTGGCGTTCTCAGTACAAAGCAGGCTCCCGCTTTGGGTCTTGAATGTTAATTATTTTCAAGTCCATGGCCATTGGCATTTATTGGTTACAAGGGGCCATTTTCATCCTTAAAATCCGGCCTAGATAGGTTGGTGGTGTTCTTCCAAGCTTTAATGTTAACACCAACTGAAATTTATTTACCGCAAACAGGCACAATATGGAGTTACACTATGAGATGTACATAGTAGTTAGTATTAGGTATTCTATACTTCGCATAAGTACTCCGTACATCTATGGCTTTGTATAATTTTCTCCATGTATAAATAATGTGCCCAAGGACATCGATTCGTATGGTTATTGATATCAGTACCCAGAAGCGTGTTGCTCGAGGAACCGTAGGGAGGCATGTGCTATTATTAGTCCACGGGTCCACGGGTAGCAACTCGTATTAGGTAACATTTTCCGGACCCCAGCCCCGGGGGCCCTCCCGTTCCAAGATTGACTTGATGCCATTTCTATTAGGCGACACAATTACTTCAACATGCAGATCTCTAATATTGGAAAAATACGAATGTTGGCAGGATGATCGGGTATTTATTTCATCGATGCGCTAAAGCCCACAATGAGAACTCGGCCATCGTTATATCCCAAAGCTAGGGAACCCTTATAAAACCCTGGGCAAGAATACCCACGATATTCCACGGGAATCCATAAAATCCCATCGCCTGTGAAGGCTATGAAGTCGTTTGCCATGGAGGTTTGATCGTTTCCTTCACCAAAACCCTTATGTTCTCATCCGCGGATCCATGGATGCTACCAATATTATTAGTGATGATAGTACCAGAATGCTGCGAAGACTTACTTGTATGACCTCCTGTACTATATTGAGTTCCCACACAGCCTCTGAAATAACACCGAAAATGCTGATAGCTTCCAACCAGTGAAGGAAATGCTTCTTGGCAAAGGCGTATACTGTCTCTATCTCATATGAATTTGGATAGCTTCGTTCTAGATGACGCACCCAGTAGCGACATGGATATCGCAAGAGGCGCCACGGCTCCTCTGCCTTTGTCTTGCTTTCAAGGGGCCCTGGATGTCCAGCGCCACACATACCCCGTCTGAGGCCTTGGTCTCGATCACTCGTCGATGCAATGCATCTTTTAAACTCGAAACGACGCGCTTCCTTCTCGCGAACTGAAAAGATCATCATGGTTGTTTTGTTGATCAATCGGTCAAAGGCTTTGTAGAACAGGCCCATCAATAACGATGATCTTGGTGCCTGAGACACAAATTGCAAAAGACAAAAAAGAAAGCCGAAGATTAGGGTTGGGTGCTGATACATATGTTCTTGAAAATAGACAGACATGGCTATCAAAACAGCATAATCCAACAACCACAGCTGAAAGCGATTCTCGCCCAGCCAGCTCGCCGTGGAGGACAGTATCGGCCAGATTGACCAGCATATCTCTTTGGGGATCAGGCTCAATGAATCTTGTACAAATAATTCTTTTAGCGACGAGTGGATCAGCCCCACTGCCTTATTGGAGGAGCCTTTTCCTGTGATCGAAAGAATATCCTGGAAGGCCTGCAGGGCGTCGTCCACTACAGGGCCGTCAAGGACAGTAATGGCTTCCACCTCGTCCTTGGTGAGTGGGTGTGATGAGATGGCCAGACAACGGAAGATCTCCATTATTTCCTTGCATTGAAACTTTCCGTGCACAAGCTGGAGTATGTTGAGAAGCATCATGTTGTACATTGCCTCTAATTCGCTCGGAAGTAGCTTGTCAAGGAACGCAGAATCCCCGTCAACTATTTTCTGTTGCACCGGCTTATTGTCGAGAAGGGCAATGGCCGACGCAACCCATAGAAAAGTCCCATTAGCTCGTTTGGTCAGGATATCACAGTATTTTGTTTCTCCTTGTTCTAGCAGACAACTGTCTTTGACAATTTTTCGAACGTCTTCTTCCGTCCATTTGACTATCTCATCTTCATGTAGATCAATCATGAGGTCCGTTTGACGATGTAGATCTGACGGACGGCTGAAGATCACAACTTTGACGGGGTTTTTCTCTTCTTGCCGATTTTCATTGCACATTCTTCTCAATTGGCTCATTAGATGGATTTTTGAAGAGATGTCGCATTGATCCAGGCCATCTAACACAAGGTAAACCTGGTGGCTCTGCGATATCTTCCGTATAATCATCTCGAGACAATCCCAAAGATCTGCAATGTAGGCGTCACTGAAAAGGTCTTGCTCGATACCAGAGAACTTGTCTGAGATTATCCTATAAAGGTTCTCTGAATTCTCTGACTCCAACAGTTGATTCAATAGGCCAAGAATCACTGCAAGCTCTGTGGAACGCAGGATGTCTCTTGCATCACAAAAGTAATTCAGTACCATATCGCTCTTTCCCAGTTGGCTAGCCAAATGCGTGGCAAGATGAGTCTTCCCCTTTCCAGGCCCTCCATAAATCCAGAGTAAGCCGGGGATGTTGGCATCATTGCTATTCCAGGACAGAAAGTTTGGAATTTCTCCGAGCCATTTGCAGGTTTCAGGGTTCACTTCTTTTTTTCGTGGACTGGGGCCGATTTTCTTGACAAGAGCCCCCTTAATCCTTTCTTTTATGGTTTTTTCTGCTACCAAGGATCAATATAAGATATTTGTACAATAGCATGGAACATACCACCAAAATTGAAGTTAACGTCTCCATTGACCTGAGCCGATAGGGCCTTGCTGGTGTTGTTGCGCACAATATGATACATAGTGGCTTGATCCATATCCATAAATAAAGTAAGGCTTTGCTTATAACTGCGTGAGGCCTGAGGCTCCCAACGTTGGTTGAACGGGGTGTGATGATTTGTGAAGTTCTTTTATGAATTGGCTGAGCTAAAACTTGAGGGAAAGGGCATAGATTCTCCGCTAGTTGCTGTCAATCAGAATGCAGCGCACGTCACATAGGCGCTAAGAACTGCACCCTGTTATAAAAGCCGTCATCCTATGATTACGCGCCCACGCGAATTGTCTATTTACCCCAACTTAGATGTATGTGCTCTGTACAAGGGAGAACAATAATGAACTAGTACTCATTAATTCTTGCTGAAAAATGCTAAGAAACAACATAGATCAAAACAAATAGCAAGACGTATTTGATGGTATGGTCAAACAAGAGAGAGGCAAAGACGGCACCAGAAACAGGATAGTTGACCTGTGAGCTGCCTGGACCGGCCTCGTTATCTCTAATCTCAAGGTGACTGATGGTCTTCCACTCATCTTCGCCGACTGGCCCGTTGATCTGAAGCGCTTGCAGTCGTGTTAGATTGCCTGTAATCATTCGAGTAGTTCCTCCTTTGGGAACAGATACGCCAATCTGATTCAAATCACCCGTGTCTAGAGCAACTGTACCGTCCTCTTTTCGTACAGAGTTAGTTTGGATAAATATTCTTCAAACCTGACTTATTGGACACTTACCATGCAGTGGCTGATTTTTTATTAGACTCGCAATCGTCAATCCCCGTCCATCACCAAGTGTCTCCCTTACGGTCCGACCAAGCTGGCTGATTTTGGCTGCGTTGGCAGCAATAATACTTTGGCCATCACGCGTAAGTCCAACGCCAGCAATTTGTACATGCAGGATAATGTTTGTCTTCGCAGTGTTCATTCGTTCCACAATCCTGGCAAGGTGTCCCTCATCTTGTGATCCACTGGTAAGTTGATGGGCAATCTGGCGTGGAAGAGACTTCTTCCCTGAATCTAGTCGTTCAAGAAGTGTGAGAAGCTCCTGTGACAGAGTCTTCATTTTTTCCAACTCAGATGTCACGGCTGCTGTCCCAAGGCATCCCTCACTGTGAACAACTCGTATGACACTCTCGGTACGTCGTAACTCCTCATGGTGATGTTCCAGCAAGCTAGATGAATAGGCAACCCTGAGTCGATTAGTGATATTGATTGATGTTTCCAGTAAGGCTAAGACGTTAGCGGTGGTAGAGAGAGGATCCTTATATTATCATTAGCCAAGTCACAAGGTGAACACTTCGCTAACTGACCATGGTGCTGGCTGGAATACTAGGTATCCCAAGCGAACAAATAATAAGTGCTGATATAACTTCGTAACGGATGATCCGCTAAAGAGATCCAGTGAGTGGTATGAATTCCACCACTTCAGATCAAACCAACTCCGAAGAACTTCACTGCAGATACTTGTTGGAAATTATGAGGAATCGATCAATTGGCGCAACTGGGAAATTGGGGGTATTAATCGTCGACCGGTTACGCTCAATCAAACAACTGATTCATTGCTCATGCGCTAAAAATCACGACTACCTACATGATCTACACGTTGAGCGCTATCATCCTACCGTTACGCGCTCATGCAATTTGCCTGGCCATCTAAATCTAGACATATGCATAAGGAATCCTAGTTCTTTCACTAAACTGAAATGGGAGTTTGAGAACGGTTTTTCTTATTAGCCGCCGACTCCACAGAAACAGGGTACATAATACATCATCTTAGTGCCTATTATTATTTATGCCCATCAGTTCTTCCCGGGCTATGATCCACTTTCATCCTGCTCCGACCTACCACAGTCCCTACTTCTTGAGCCGCTGTTCAGCCAACGATGGCCTACTGAGAGCCAACCAATCTCAGGGCCAGACTCTTAACTCCAAGACACATGTAATTTCTATCTCTACAGATAAAAATTATTTCCAACTTTGCTCCGGCTAGTTTGGTATGAAGCTGAATTTCGAGTGCTGAATCGACTTGTGTACTTTCGAGCATGCAGCCTTGAGGGTTCCCCTCTTTAATATATAAACAGATATCTAAAAAAAGACACCACGCGGCCTTATAAGCTACCAACCTTTGGCCTATGTTGAGCTCCCCACAGCCTTACGAGGTGGGAAAACACAGGTAGAGTTACAGAAGCGCATCACTTTGGTAGCTGGGGGTGTGTATAGAACCCTTATATCCTCGAATTCCCACCATCTCATTACGGCACAACCACTCGCAGCTAACCCCTAATGGCCTTCGCAACAGTCTCCTTAATAACCCTAGCCATCTCCTCCGTATTCTTCGCATCAAACGGAACCATATGTTTAGAACCATGATCATAGAAAGTCGCCTTAGCGGGCTCACAAAGCTTAGATAACTTCACCCCCTCAGAGAACAGCGAGTCCGCCTTGCCAACAATATTCGCCGTCGGAATGGTAATCGGATACACATCCGGCTGCGGTGCGATATGTTCCAGTCCGGAATTCTCCCACGGCGCGGCGCCACAGATAAACACCGCTGCGCGGAATAGCGACGGTTCGGCTGGGTATGTCTTGCTTTGGTGGATTAGAAGCGAGGCTGCTAGAGCCGCGCCTTGTGAAAAGCCTATCACTGCGTCGAATGGGCCTTCTTCTGTGATGAAGCGCTTGGTATGGTCGAAGGCTTCGAGGATGCTGGAGCCGGGCGAGGAACCTCGGGTGTAGTGGTTATAGAAGGGGCCGTCCACTATGCCTTCAAGTTCTAGATTGGAGTTGGGTTAATAGATGGTTCATGTAGTTTAACTGTGTGTAGAGAGTAGAGCTTACCCTCTTCGACTTTGGCGTTTATCTTTCCGTTCATGAATGTGAATTGGTGACCGCTTTTTTCTAGTATTTGGCGGATGCCTCCAATTTGAATTTCGAAGATCTGTAGTCGGTTAGTATTGTCTTTGTATGTTTGAATTGAGCGCATACTTCGCCATTTGTGCCGCCGCCGTGCAAGCAAAGAAATCGCATTTTGGTGCTTTTGGATATCGTTTCTTAATGCTTGAAGTGTAGATTGTTTGGTAAGGAAGAGATTGCAGTGAAACAGTTCAGAATTTCGTGTTACAGCCGGATCACTTTTGAGGAAAAGAAAAAAGAAGAAAGTCTACAGGACAGGTGGCCAGGAGAAGGGAATCTCAAGAGGTACAAGGGGGATCAACCTGCGGGGGTGTCTTGCAGGGCTGGCTAGCTTGGCGATGAATCCGACATCTGATGTGAGATATACCAAGATCGACAGATACATATACAAAGATCAATTCAATGTTGTTTCTCTATTACTTATGTACTTATTAAGTTGAACATTCTTCAGACTACATATATAATAGCTACTGTGTATACTAGAAATAACCTCAGGTTACCACCTGCGCATCTATGCAGAAACGAAATCCCTGTCATATGGACCAATAGGAAATAGGAGATCTTGATAAGATCACCTGGGCATCTTGAAAAAGCCTCGGAAGCCTTCACATCCCTCACTACTCCGTACACATGCAAAAAGATGGTGGTCCTTGGCCCCAAGCCACTGACCTCTGGCTACTTAATCCCCGCCCCTGAGCTAACCTGATTTCAACTTCCACAACCCCTCATATTTTTCAATCTGAGATGGATCTCCGTGATATTGTAGCCACTCGTGGCTTCGCGACCTATAGCTTGCGTCATCCTCGGGAGGCACTATCGAGCTTTGGCCCGACTCTGAATGAGGCCACCTTCGGCTATTTAGGGGCATCGTTCCAGCCGGAGCGCGACATTCGCAACCTGGACGGCAAGGTTGTCCTTGTGACAGGAGGTACCATTATCTTCTTTCTATCTACAGCTTCCAGAACGCTGACACTGCGATTGATCCAGGCAATGCCGGACTAGGCAAAGAGACTATCCTCCAACTCGCCAAGCATCGCCCGTCGCGCATCTACATGGCCGCCCGCACCGAGAGCAAAGCGCGCGAAGCAATCGAGTCGCTACAAAGCCAACCCCCCCCCCCCCGCCGATATCCGCTTCCTCGCACTCGATCTATCTTCCTTTAAATCCATCCGCGCCGCCGCAGACAAGTTCCAGTCCGATAGCGACCGCCTAGATATTTTGATCCTAAATGCGGGCACGATGGGCAACCCGCCCACCACGACGGATGAAGGCTTCGAGATCCAGCTCGGCACAAACCATATCGGTCACTTTCTGTTAACAAAATTACTTCTCCCTACCCTACAGAATACCATTGATCTCCAGCGCGCCAAAGATGAGGTGCCCGATGTCCGGGTTGTGACTGTTGGTTCGGCGGCTCACGCCGTTGGCCCCTCCACCTTTGAAGAAATTACATCTACCCCTGGCTTGCTAGCTTCTAGTACCTGGACGCGATATGGCGCTTCCAAGTCGGCTAATATCCTATTTGCATCCGAGCTGGCCCGCCGGCATCCTGATATCTTGTCCGTTGCTGTACACCCCGGTGCTGTTAACAGCGGGCTCTATGGACATACAAAGAGTCTCAACTCGGTGATGAATTACGGTATCTCTGTTGCTGGCTCCATGTTCTTCCGAAGTGTCGCTAGTGGAGCCCTGAATTCTCTTTGGGCGGCTGGCACGCAAAGGGAAAATCTTATCAATGGAGCTTACTACACTCCCGTTGGGTACCGCAGTGGTGGCACTGCGCCTGTACAAAACGCGCAATTGGCCCACAAGCTCTGGGATTGGACCGAGGCTCAGGTTTCGAAGCGAAAATGAATGAACCCATCGAGGCATGTATAAATTTATGAAATGACTGGAATTTTACTAGCGATTTAACTTGTTTCTGCTTTTGCGAATTCAACGCGCGTTGTCTTTCTCCCGCCTGTAAGAAGCCGAAGGCATGGAGGCAAATGGCATCATGATGATTTCGACGTCAGTCATGCTGCCCTAGTCCCTCAATAAGTGCCCTCGTAGCTTGTTCATTCCAACCGATTGCCCCAGAATAAAAAAAGGTTTATCCCCCGAGCAGAGATTCAACCCCCAATCCCGTGTCTCGTCAGACACCAGCACCAGCATGGGCCACATCGTCGTGACCGGCGGCTCCGGAAAAGCAGGCCAATTCGTCATCAAAGAGCTCCTCAACGCCGGACACACAATCCTGAACCTGGACTTAATGGCAATGGAACACCCAGACGTACACACCCTGAAAACCGACCTCGCCGACAGCGGCCAAGTCTTCAATGCCCTATCCGGCCAATGGACACTCCGCGAGCCCTTCCCGGAAGGCCTCCCGCCACGCCCAGACGCCATAATCCACCTCGCAGGCTACGCACGCAACATGCTCGTACCAGACAACGAGACCTTCCGCTCAAACACGCAGGGCACATACAACATCATCGAGGCGGGGTGCAAGCTAGGGATCCGCAAGATCATCATCGCCAGTAGCGTAACAGTGTACGGGGTAGCTTTTGCGCAGGGCGATACCAACTTCCCCTCATTTCCGATCCACGAAGACCTGGACGTCAACCCGACGGATACGTACGCGATCGCGAAGCTGTGTGGCGAGCGCGTCGCGCGAGGTTTTGCGGCGCGCTTCGGGGTGGATATCTACATCCTGCGCATTGGGCGTGTTATCGAGCCCGAGGAGTACAATCAAGATATCTTCTACAGCTATGTGCATGAACCGACCATGTGGAAGGTGCATGGATGGTCGTACATTGATTCGCGGGATCTGGGTGGGATGTGTGAGGCGGCGTTGCGGACTGATGGGCTTGGATTTCAGGTCTTCAATGCTACTAATGATCACATTACCAATCTTAGTCCGACCAAGGACTTTTTGAAGTCGCAGTTCCCGGATATACCTATCACGCGCGAGATGGAAGAGTTTGAGGCGCCGTTTTCTAATGCGAAGATTAAGAAGCTTCTTGGATTTCAGGAGAAGCATCCTTGGCATAAGTATTTTAGTAATTGGGAGAAGAAGCAGATTGAGATGGAGGAGACGGAGAGGGAGAGGGTTAGTGGTTAGTGGCTAGGATGGAATGAAACTGTGTCCACTGATGATTGTGGTTTGGGGTATATATCGTTATTCAGTAATATTGCAGTATAAAAAACATATAATAGTAGTATCAACATAGATCCATGTTGAAGTTGAAGTTGAAGTTGAAGTATATATCTCCATCTCTCCCGGCCCGATTAGGGTTTAGCCGAGCATCCCAATATCCCACAATCCCAACACTGGCAACTTGACGAATAACCCAAAAACACCAAAAGAAGAAACAAGTAGATCAAGATTACAATAGAATCAATATATAAAACATATTCAAGTGTAGAGATTAAACCACCAAAACAGCCCGTTAACCCAAATCGGCGCATTAGCGAAGATTCTCAAACTCCCCACACAAAACTCTTGGGGATGCATCATCATTCCACCCACTTCCACTTCACGTTCCCTCTTACCATCTCCCCCTCAACCCTTTTTTAACGGTACGCCAAATTTAGATGTAATTGTTGAAATACTTGAACAATTCTACATCTCTTCTTCAAATCCTTTATACCCCGAATTACCAGCTAATCCCGCGCCAGGCGATCACCCCTCCAGACTTCATCATGGATCAGGCAAAGTTGGCTAGAATGCAGGCGAGCGTTCGCATCGGTACGTTTCTGCTTCTTTTCAAGGATTTTTGTGCTTGAGATATGATCGGGGTCATGACGTGGAGCTGCGATTCTGTGGAATTGGTAGCCCTGGAGCTTGGTCATATCTCAAGGATTCTGTCCAGGTGCAATTTACTTGCATGTCTTGGGTGGACTTTTATGCCGGATTGGATAGCTAACATGATTCTTCTTAACAGGGTATGTTATCCTCTGTCCAGAATTGTTTTCATCCCGATCTCTCGATTCCCTTATGGAGGAAACGAATTTTCGAACTGCAATACCCGGATTCGACACAGCCGATAGTCAGACTACGGATTTTCCATTATCGAATCCATGCGACGGCGCTATATCCCAAATATCGAACCCGAACATAGATATCGCATAGCTCGGAGAATCCAGTCTGACCCTCGGCCTTGTGAATTCTCGCATTCCTTCGATCTTTTCGGATTTCCCCCCCATTTCATCCACCCCCACCACCCATATTCACCCACTCATCCACACCGAGCCAACCACATTTTTTCAATCGTCCAATGTCCAACCAACTAACAAATTTTACAGTGGCAAGGGTACCCCCCGCCGCAAGGTCAAGAAGGTCGTCCGCAACTCCGGCGCCGATGACAAGAAGCTCCAGGCCGCTCTCAAGAAGCTGAACGTCCAGCCCATCCAGGGTATTGAGGAGGTCAACATGTTCAAGGAGGACGGCAACGTCATCCACTTCGCCAACCCCCGTGGTGAGTAGCAAAAAAACCACCCCGAAACCAACCTTGGCCTTTGCAACACACAAAACAGAAGAACAAGAAGAAGAAGGAACGAAAAAAAAGTCTAATCATTTCATCGCATTAGTCCACGGTGCCGTTCCCTCCAACACCTTCGCCCTGTACGGCAACGGTGAGGAGAAGGAGCTCACCGAGCTCGTCCCCAACATCCTCAACCAGCTCGGCCCCGACTCCCTCGCTTCCCTGCGCAAGCTCGCCGAGAGCTACCAGAACATGCAGAAGCAGCAGGGCGATAAGAAGGACGACGAGGAGGATGATATCCCCGACCTCGTCGAGGGCGAGAACTTCGAGACTAAGGAATAAATACGCCTAGATGCGAACTAAATCGAGTCTTTAAAAACTTTCGTCTATGATCAATGAAATTTAAGCTCCGGTTTGAGAGTTGTTTTTTGTTGAGTCTCTTTCTCTTTTTCTGATTGTTGTTTCGTGTCTTCCTCGCGGGCAGGCTTGATCCATGAGTTTATAACGGTTATTGATGCACCTGGGGATGGAAAGAGGGAATCTTCTGGCAGGTCGATAATTCTATTCGAAGAAGTCGTTGAAGCAGAAGTATGAAGAATTGTACTTGTTACTGTTCTACGGTATATTAATTTTGCGCGCAGTCCCTCGAAAAGGACAGTTCATTATGTCTGCATCAGATGCAGCTATCGTACACATTATCCATTGATCAAAGGCCGAGCCATTTTACCGCAAAGCCATTGACCCCCATGCCTTGCGCAATGCGCGCAGTACTGTTCAGGACTGACCCCTCGAGCTTTGTAGCGATTCGGATTCTAGGTTGATCGCGCGCAAGACCTCGCAATTGTGGCGAAAGATCCGTGATGTAGTGAATAGTGAATGATAAAAGACGAAAAGATATTCCATTCCATAGTGCTCGATGGTCTTCATGTCGCCTCAACTATCTTCCTTCAGTCCACACATATCCGTTCTCAGGAAATAATCGAACGTATGCCAGAACCTCCAGTAAAGGCCGGATTTTTCCGAATCAAATGTGCCGTCCTCGCGGAGCAGCGGGCCCTCGCCCACGATGTCACCTGTAAACCAGCTCAGGATGGGAATTGAGCGGAGGATGCGCTCAGTCATGGTTGGCTGTGGAGGGAGTGCCTCAAGCATGGGGCGCAGCTTGGTACGGCGGACGGTCGGAATGTGTGTCATGAATTCGTTGTCGGCGGTGGGTTCGGCTTGAGCGGGAGCTCGGCGTTGGTGGGCTGAGGTGCGATCGTTACTGGACGAAGCTCCTGTCGTCCATGTGGACGCTGAAGTTGTTGTATTGAAACTGCCTTGCTGGAACGAGGGCGTGGCAGTGGCAGAGGTTGCAGTGGATGTAATTGTATCGTCGGAGGTACCAGCGATCGTCGAGGAGTCGACCGAGTGCCCTTCGTCCTCTGGCATGTCCTGTACACTGGAAAGGTTGTTCATGGCAAAGGATCGAGGCAATGTCATGCGGTCCTGGTCTTTGCTGGAGTTGGAGAGGAAGGCGGTCGAGTGCGAGGTGGTCAAGGTGCGCGGTGCTTTATTGCGAACCCGACTGCTCGCGGCAGAGTCTGCAGGGATTGGGGCGTCTTCGGTTGGGCCGTGGCCATTGTACAGCTCGCAGAAAACTAGGTGTCCATCGATTTCCTGTGGCGAATAGAAGCACGCCCGGTCTGCGGACTGGGTCGAGTCGTATGTGACCTTGATCCAGTGGTAGCCACCGGCGTAGCGCTTCGACTTGCGATTCGCATCAGCTGACAGGTTTCGGATGACGACGTCGCTCCCGCTCAATAGCTGGGTGTAGTGGCTCGCTGAAGTCGGGTCGTTGCGAGGGTAATCTTCGCAGATCATCCCTTGAGAGATGCGCTCGTATTTGTCTATCACCTTCCACTCGTTGTCCTTGTTTTTGTATCCGTAGAGTATGCATTCGGTAGCGACCTTCTCTGTTTGCTTCCGTTGGTTGTCAAGACTGGATGACGATGATGACTTGGGCAAGCCGTGTGTTTTCTCTTCATCCTGCTGTTGCTGTGAGAATAGCCGACCGAACTCGGCGACATTGGGGTTCTCGCGCTTTGCTGGTGTTCCAGTCCGTGTTCGTGAGCGGGCATTATCGTATCGAGCATTTCTTCTCTTGCCGAAGGGCCCTGATTCTTCGGGTGGTCGTCGAGGGTTGCGAGATTCACTGGAAAACATTTGGTTAGCTTTGATAGGAGAGGGGTTGTAGATCTCATCGAACATACTCTTTGTAAACATAACCCCAAGGGAGGAGGTTGCCATCCTCGTCTCTGGCGCGTTCCTCCGGTGGGACGGAGTGATACTCCATGACGGTAGATAGGATGCGGTCAAGGGATTGGGTGAATGTGGAGTGTCAAGGGATGTGAAGATGTGAGAGCTGAAGAAAGGGAGGTTCTGCGAGATGAATGCACAAAAGGGTAAATTTGTCGGGCATCGAGGGATCCAAAACTTTTGGTAAACACTGGTTCGCCGGGATACGGTCACGTGGGGCCATATCTACTAGAAAAATCCAACCATTCCTCTTTTCTTCTGATTTATTTATTTCCAGTTTATTGTTTAGTTTATCTGATGATTGATTTGTGAGAGATGGCCTCACATCGAATAATTGAACCACGTTCCTTGTAGTGCAATTTTAATCTCAACCTTAACATCTCCATCTAATGCTGGGTCAATCTTGATGCAAGAATGATATATGTCCAGCATCACCTGTCAATTCACACCGTTCTGCAAAATCCCCTACTTCTTGCCTTCGTTCA
This sequence comes from Penicillium fuscoglaucum FM041, assembly GCA_000576735.1. NCBI lineage: Eukaryota > Fungi > Ascomycota > Eurotiomycetes > Eurotiales > Aspergillaceae > Penicillium > Penicillium fuscoglaucum. The sequence goes on along the minus strand of HG814228.1, from coordinate 144,470 downwards.
CTAACATGTTCCACAAACTGATTGAGAGGACATGACTCCCCAGGACCTGATCTGCAGAAAGGCAATGGTGTGATCCGATCATTGATATTGATTCGGACGTACGGATCCTCGTGGTTTGGTGAGCAAGATAATCGTTCAAGTGTGACCCTTGCACCCATGGGGAGAATGGGAGAAATGCGCCATTCACGATTTGCGGCAATATGGGTCGTGGGAAGAAGTTCCTTGTCGCCAGTGAATATCCCTAGTGCTGTGAGGAATGGGGCTATATCGCCATCGTGTACACTGGGTATCAAATTAGCAACAGCGCTTTTTATACGAGACAAACGATGAGCTAGGCTTACAAACTCAAGAATATGTTTCCAGCCATCGGTCCCTCGTGAAGCAGTCCAGTCGTTGCATTCAACCAAAGCCATCCCATCGCACCAGTGTATGGGTTCCCTGGCCCTGCACGATAGTAAAGTAGCAGATCGCGAGCGTACTCGAAGTTATACCAATCCTGCTTGGTAAATATTTCACACCATGGACTTGTTCCTCGCACCATGAGCTCGAACCCACACATCTCCTGCATACCATAGACCTCCTCATTGGAAAGGTTGTTTAGACCGATGTTGTCCTCGTGGATCAGACGGTTTGCAATTGCAGGAATGTAGGTTTCCTGGAACTGCACAAGCATCTCCAAACCATTGTCATGGCCACGAATCGGATCCTCGAGATACCTGAGGCATGTATCACCTGGGGTCAAAGTGTCTGCGCCCCTTTCGAAAGATTCAGGAATAACCTGCAGCTGTGCTTTTTCGGAGCTCTCCCAGTCTAGGCCAAAGAACCCAGAGGCGAAATGACGCGCTGTATCAATCACACGGCCCGAGTCACTTGCCCATAGACGCGTGCGGCTGTCTCTCGGGATCAGATCTTCATATCGTGTTCTGAATTTGACACCAGTCGTGAATGCACCTAGCCCTCCAGCGTAAGGACCTGTGCTGGTTAGCTCCCCAAAGTCTCTTTCGGGGTTGTTGGAGAAATAGGTCCAGTCATTCAAGAGTTCAAGTGAGCCATTGAGCGGTAGGCCTGTCTCTTGCACTCGCTTCAAAAACTGGAGATGTCCTGTCATCGGGAAACATTAAAATATGTTTATACTCAATGGATGGGCCGACCTACTATTTCCTGCAGAAGGTGTTGGATATCGTTCTCCATGGCGAGATAACTAGACTTAATTAGCAACAGCGTAGTAAAAGAATTGTTAGGGGACATACTAAATGCACCTGGTCCACTGAGCATCCTTCTGGGGGTTTTAAATTTGGAGCTGCACCTTCACCATTGTTCTCAATCCAGGGCCCATTTCCTCCTAGATGTTGGATAACGTTCCACCCCTTCCCTAGAGACTGTTTTGAGCCTGGCACTTTAGACTGAGATAAAGAAAACCATGTTTTCCACCTCCCAAAATAGGGTGATTCAGATTGCCCTTCGAAGAGGGACGAAGACCGAGACCCTTGGTAAATGACGAGACCTAGGGTAACAGTGAAGATTATTATTGAGATCTTCAATAAAGATCGAGCGAAAGGCATGATTTGCCACAAATCATACCAAATCCTTGGAGATCAAGGTGTTGATGAATGAGTTGGTCTACGTTTTGAGGTTTGTGGAGGTGCTTATGCCGATCCCTTGGTGCGGGCTGGGCATTCTACAAGGGATTGAGGTCGAGGGGATACAGGTGTCTATATGTTTATAAAGTTATAAATTTACAAAAAATGAATATCAGTAATTCATTAAAGACATCACAGCATAATTCTAAATAAAAGTATCAAGTTACATGATTCAAAAATTCTCATCTCTTTCCCATCACATTGCCGCCTCAGCAGCGACACTGAATGCATGTACACTTCCTCGTGGCTGGAAAGCCGAGGAGTTCTGATGGCTCTTGCTCTCACTCTCCACTAGTTCGTCGTCGGATGCGTTACCCCAGCCACCACCTCCAGGTCTAAAAAAGAATTGTCAGCATATATGTTCAGATGAAAGAAAAAGATGAATCACTCACGTATGAATCAGAATCCGCTCCCCAGGTTGGACCACAAGCTCCATTTTGCCACCAATATTGATCATTCTCTCCGTTCCGTCGAGCTCCTTCTTCATGTAAAGATTCAAGCCTGCTTGTCCAGACTCGCCTCCTGCCAATCCATACGGACGATAGACGCGTCGTTCACTGAGCATAGACACTGAGAGAGGCATACGGAACTCCAGCTCACGGATGACGCCGTCTCCACCGCGGAAGCGACCAACGCCACCAGACCCATCTCGAATACAGAACCTGCGGAGGATGACCGGGTACCGCAGCTCGTAGACCTCTGCATCTGTGATGCGTGTATTTGTCATGTGGACATGCACGCCCGATGTGCCGTTCCAGGACGGCCCAGCACCGGAGCCGCCGCAGATTGTCTCACCAACGCCGAATCCAGGCACTTCAACACCGGTCTTGGGATCAACACCACCCATACCGAATGAGATGATGTTGCAGCAGCCCTGGGAAGCAGCACAGGCGTTGAATGCACCCAGAACGACATCAGTAATACGCTGCGATGTGATGGGATTGCCGGCGCAGACCGCGGCATGTCCAGATGGATTGAGAAGTGTGCCAGAAGGGATTATCACATTGACCGGGGCGAGACAGCCCTGGTTGAGAGGAATGTCAACATCAATTAGCGCCCGCAAACTGTAGATAATAGCGGAGTGGGCGATAGCTTTGGGAGCATTGAGGCAGTTGAATGTTTCACGGCCAGTGCCTGTAAAGTCGAAGTCGGCAGACCCGGTCTCAGAATCGATGCGGATTTCTAGCTTGATCTCGGTGCCGTCGTCCATGAAGTCAGAGAATCGGAGAGGAACTCCCTTGTTCTTGCGGCCAATGGACTTGAGTAGTTCACGGACCGCGACCTCTGCGTTGCGCTTGATTGCGTCCATGTAGAAGTGGACTACTCCCAATGTGTTCTCGATCACTAGAGCTTCCAGGAGCTGTGCACCCTTGTGATTTGCTGCAATGGCAGCCTTCAAATCCGAGACATTGTCGTTATATGTGCGGGTGCTACTGCAACCAGGGTATGAAGCGGGCTCATCATATAAGAACTTTCGGACTATCTCCTCGTCGAAGCGGCCTTCTGAGACCACCTTAAAGCCCATTGTCATGGCACCTTCCTCGTACAGCATTTTGCTGTTTGAAGGCATGGATCCGGGGGCGATGCCGCCGATTTCAGCTGATTTTGGTTAGCACGACAGGACACATAGTAAAAGTAAAGGGGAAGAACTTCATGCTTACCATGGTGACCGCGGGAGGCAACATAGAAGATAACGTTTTTACCCTCGCCATCCCAGACTGGAGTGACGATAGTAATATCAGGAAGATGTGTTCCACCGGCAAGAGGATGGTTGGTGAGAATGTGATCGCCAGGCTTCAAATCGCCTGCGAATTTTTCATGCTGATACCGGACAGCATACTCCATACCTGAAGAAGAAATTAGCATGGCATGCTCTTAATCAACAAACAATCGTTAAAAACTTGGGTCGACTTACTTCCTAGATGCACTGGCACATTTGGCGCATTCGCAACCAATTTTCCATCGGGAGAGAACACAGCACAGGAGAAGTCAAGTCGCTCTTTGATGTTTGTTGAAACGGAGGTCTTTTGGAACATCCGACTCATCTGATCAGCAACAGACATAAAGCGATGACCAAAGATAGACAATCTGATGGGATCCACGACTGTTGCATCGGCAGTCTGCTTCTTCGAAGACTGGACGTCGAGAATTACATGTCGGGACAGAATTGTAGCAGTGGCATTTGGCTCAACAACAATAGTTTGAGTTTTGTCAATGATCATAGCTGGACCCTCAAGGACATACCCTGGTTTCATGTTATCTAGGAAGTATACCGGCGTAGTGACTTCACCGACGCCGGCAAAGTACACAGAAGATGAATCATCCTGTTTCTCTGAGCCCACGGGCTGTTTGGCGACTGATTTGAGTTCTTGTTGAGGTGCCTCTGGCGCGATAGAGGTTGCCTTTCCAACGCCTCGGACTCGGATGTCTTCGACAAGGATGTTGCGACCGGGGAATGTGAAAGAAAACTCTCGCTCGTGCTCTTTGACAAACTCAGCAATAAAGTCTCCGTGTTCAGGTTCGAGCACCATCAGCAAGTTGTCGGTTCCCTGGTATCGCAGATTGAGGTAGATTTCATGTTGAATCTGAGTCTCATCAATGCCGTCAGTTGTCAATGCAGTAGTGACTTTAGACTTCAACGCAGTGATACGCTCAGTGACGTTTTGCATGGCTGTCTGGTCCAGCGCTCCTGATGCTGGCTCTTGGGCCTCATGAACAACGTCCGCAAGAGCCATTCCGTAGGCAGAGAGAATAGACGAGAATCGATGGATGATGACAGTTCCAATAGACAACGAAGAGGCAATGGCACAAGCATGCTGTCCTCCAGCACCACCAAAGCAGGCCAAGTTATGCGCGGAAGTATCATATCCACGAGCCTCTGTGAGAGCTCGAATAGGCTTTGCCATAGACTCGTTGGCTACTTGGATGAAACCCAGCGCGATCTCTTCTGGGGACTTGTTTTGTCCGGTCTCGGAATTGATCTGATCTGCAAGCTCCGTGAACTTCTTTCGGGTGATTTCGACATCGAGGGCTTCGTTCTCGTTCGGGCCGAAAATCTTAGGGAAGTACGCTGGAAGAAGGCGACCAAGGAAAAGGTTGGCATCAGTCACAGTCAGAGGGCCTCCCTTGCGGTAACATGCTGGTCCTGGGTGAGCACTTGCAGACTTGGGACCAACGGCAAACAATCCATGCCGCCAGAACAGAATACTACCACCACCAGCGGCTACTGTGTTGATGTCTAATTGGGGTGCCATCACTGTCACGCCGGAGATAGTGTTCTCGAAGGTGTGTTCCAACTTCCCGTCATATCGGGAGACGTCTGTGCTAGTACCGCCCATATCAAATCTGAAAAGTTAGTTAATGGTCACTTTATAATTAGGGTAAATTTTAACTCACCCGATGACAGGCTTCCTGTCCGTCTCATCGAAGGAAGTTCCCGCATAACCCACAACGCCGCCTGCTGGGCCAGACAAGATCGCACGAAGACCAGTGAATCTATGAAGATTAGCAAATTCCTTTTCTGCATTCCGGGTAATTGTCAACATACTTTTCAAAATTCGCCAAACCTCCATCACTCTGCATAAACTCGCAGCGGGTATCGGCAGAGCTGAGTCCGTCCTTGAATCCCGAGCGGAAGCCTTGAATATAGCGTTGAATGACTGGAGTCAAGTATGCATCTGCGGTAGCTGAAGCACCACGAGATGTCATCTTAATCATAGGCAACAGCTGGCTGGAAAGGGAGATTTGGGTGAACCCGATTTCTTTTGCGATCTTCTCAATTGCAAGTTCATGGTCTTGGAATGTGTATGAGTGAACCAAACAGACCGCAACGGAGCGATAGCCCTTCTCGTACAGCCGCTTAAGATTCTGTCTTGTGCCTTCTTCGTCAAGAGGTTCCAAAATGCGAACCACTTCTCCACTAACGCCCTTTTTCAAACAGGTATCTGACTCCAGAGACTTTTGCAGACTCTCTTTGTCTGGGGTGGGATTCTGCTGATAGTCCTCAATTGTGACACGCTCATCAATCTCGACAACGTCCTCATACAAGACATCAGGACGTTGGATGTTGAGCGCAAACAGCTTTGGCCGAGACTGGGTTCCAATAAGGAGGGCATCTTTGAAGCCCTTTGTGATCAAGAGCGCATGACGTTCTCCCTTGCGCTCGAGCAAGGCGTTGGTAGCAACTGTTGTGCCCATGCGGATGCTGACATTGGAGAAATCGGCAGTTGTGAGCTTTTCGTCGCGGGGGAAGGTCTTGCCTGTCGCTTGCTCCAGAATACGCCGAATGCCCTCAATCGGAGCATCGGCGTAGTTGGCTGGATCTTGCGAAAGCAATTTGACGACGATTTCCTCATCGCGACCATCAACAATGCCTAGACAGTCGGTGAAAGTACCACCACGATCTGGAAGGCTTATTAGCTATTTTCTATATCATATGAATTGTGGAATTGCAAGTCACTCACCGATGGCGATCTTGATGCTCGGGGCATCCAATTGAGCAGACATGGTGTGCGATATGTTCAGATGCCCTGGGAATGCAGGGCCCAAGGCTTCCTTTTATGGATCTCCATTGAGACTAATCAGCAGGTCGAAGCGAAGCAACTTGTCAAAAAAACCAGTGCCACAATCTAATCAAATCGGTTGGTGGATGCCGAGACAAAGCGGGGAGAGAAACGCGGAGATGCACCGCTTATCAGTCGCTCCGACCTTCCTGTCACACCCCAAACCCTAATTCACTTTACTTTTCATGATAACCACCTGAGTAACTTTCTTTAACGTTCACTTATGCTCAACTGAAATATAAAGCCATCCCAAATGACTATCTCCTTCGTTTTGGATGTGTACATGCCCCCCTTTGCCTGATATATACCATTCTATACTTCAATACTATGACAGATATGACAGACGAAAAACAAGTCACCCCTCCGGAGCCTCAACTTGCACTTGATCAAGAAAAGGCCCAAGCAGGAGAAATCCTTGAAGCCCAAAACCGAACCGATGGCAAAGATGTTGCCGCGCAATTCCTCGCTCGCCTTGACCCAGCCATTGCAGTGGAACCTGTCACCGAGACCGAAGCGCGCCGTGTGCTTTGGAAAATCGATATGATCCTCATTCCCTTGATTATGGTTACAGTGGTTTTGGCTGCTATTGATAAAGTCATCATCTCGAACGCGGCCATCTACGGCATGAAGAAAGATACCCACTTGACTGGCGATGAGTACTCTTGGGTAGGATCAATCTTCTACTTTGGATACCTCGCCTTTGAGTACCCTGCAGCGCTTCTCATCCAGCGACTCCCTGTGGCCAAGCTGTATGTTGGCATGGTCTTGGGGTGGGCAGTTCTGCTACTGTGCACTGCGGCCACGCAGAACTTTGCTGGCTTAGCTACGGTACGCTTCTTGATGGGCATGACGGAAGCCGCTGTGTTCCCAATCTCCAGCATTTTGACGGTCATGTGGTGGAAGACAAGTGAGCAGCCACTTCGTGTCGCGTTTTGGTTTAATCAGCTCTCCTCCGTCTTCTCGGGCGTGGTCAGCTACGGTATCGGCCAAACAAACACGGCTTTGGCACCCTGGAGATTGCTCTTCATTGTGTTGGGTGCATTCTCCGTTCTCTGGGCCGGTGTGTTATACGTATTCTTGCCCGATTCGCCCGTACAATGCTGGTATTTCTCGGATCGGGAGAAATTCGTCTGCCTCGAGCGCGTCAAAGACAACAATACCGGCATGGAAGACAAAACCATCAAGTGGTACCAAGTGCGCGAGTGCTTAAGCGACCCCAAGACTTGGCTTCTGGCGCTCTTTTCGCTGGCCCAAAATATCCCCAATGGTGGTCTAGTGACCTTTTCGGCTATTATCGTGACCGGTCTGGGGTATTCCCCGCTGATCACTACCGTGTTGGGTATCCCCACCGGCGTGCTTGCAACAGTGTGGCAGATCCTGCTAGGTTTCATTGCCGCTAGCGTGCCCAACTCCCGTTGCAACATTATCGCCGTGGCCAATCTAGTCCCCATGATCTGTGCCATTTTAATGTGGAAGCTGCCGCGTGAGAACCAGCAAGGTCTGCTGGCAGCGTACTACGTCTTCTACACTTATTGGGCGCCATACGTGCTGTCGACTTCGCTTCCAATGGCCAACACCAGTGGGCATAGCAAGAAATTGACCATGAACGCCATCTTCTTCTTGGCGTATTGTATTGGAAACATCATTGGTCCCCAGTGTTTCCGTTCCGGTGATGCACCATCGTATTCGCGAGGATATGAGGGTCTACTAGGTTGTCTAGTTGTGGCTATAGTTGCCATTCTTTCCTATGGAGTTCTTTGCCGATGGGAAAACAACCGCCGTGATAAGGAAGCCCAGTCAAATGTGGAGACATCGGAAGTTGTTGCATTTTCGGATCTGACCGATAAAGAAAAACGGTCTTTCCGGTATACTTATTAGGATAGGGAGTGTGTGGACCTTGGGAGATGTGGGTTATTGATAAGGACATCGGGATATGGATATAGTGACAAATGAGACGTTAATTTGGATATGTTATCTTTGGCATAGTTGTTACCTATGTTGTAGGTAGTCTGTGAGTAATTTAATTGTCAACCTTGGAATCCCCCAAAGTTATGGAATCAAAGAAAGATTAAGCGATTTTTTAGTTCGGGAAATGTTGGGGTAAAAGAAGGTCGAAACGAGTCACTCTCCCCACTCGGAGAATCTCCGTCCCCCCGAGCTTTGAGAGCTTTATCGGAAGGTCAGAACGAAGCTGTAGACTCCTCCCCCGCACACGATGGTATCTTCGAAGATGCAGATGATTGTGCGCGAGGAAGCTGGTAGCGAGATCAGATTCTCTGAAAGAAGGCAGGACGGAGCAAAATACCTTAATAAATATGGAGGCGCCACCCTCAAAGTTTGAGAGGTTAAACCAAGTCGCGAAAGCAATTCAACTCACATGATGGACAAAGACACGCGAATCCTCATCGTTGGAGCCGGCTGCTTCGGCACTTCGACCGCATACCACCTTTCACAGCGCGGTTACACTTCCATCCGCGTGCTGGACCCATACGCACCCCCCTCCTGCGAAGCAGCCTCCACCGATATCAGCAAGATTATCCGCAGCGACTACAACGAACCGCTATATGCACGTCTTGGAATTGAGTCTATTGAAGCATGGCGGTCTTGGCCCCTGTTCCGTGGGCTCTACCATGTCCCCGGGTGGATTCTCAGCGCGGCGAACCTGTCCCGGCCCTTTGTCGAGGGTTCAATTGAAACATGTAAGAGGCTCGGAGTACAGGGTCTTGAGAAGCTCACGCCGGATCAGATCCGTACTCGCTTCTCTGTTGTCACGGGCAAGCTGGATGGATGGAATATCAATGTGTGGAACCCAACGGCCGGGTGGGCAGCTGCTGGTACAGCTATCGAGCGGATGGCAGGCGCTGCTCAGGAGAAAGGGGTGGAATACATTTCAGGGAAGACAAATGGGAATGTGCAAGAGTTGATACTGGATGATACCACGGGCGAGTGCAAGGGAGTCGTCACAGCGGATGGCACGAGACACGAGGCGGATCTGGTCATTTTGGCTGCAGGAGCTTGGACACCTTCACTGCTAGACGTGAAGGGCCAGTTAACTGCCAAGGGACACAGTGTCGCTCATATCCAGCTCACCCCTTCGGAAACGAAACACTATGCCTCGATGCCTATTATGGATAACCTCGAGCTGGGCTACTTCTTCCCACCTCAAGAGGATGGGATTTTCAAGATGGCTCACAGTCAATTCATCACCAATGTACAAACCACCAACTCTGGTATCACCACTTCTGTCCCACACACGTTCGTCCAAGCACCCATCGATGGCCTTCCTCTCGAGATTGAAGCCCAGATGCGCCGGAACTTGCGGCGTGTGCTGCCCGAGCTTGCAGACAGACCCTTCTGCTATACACGGCTGTGCTGGGATGCTGACACAGCTGATCGGCATTTCCTCGTCACCCCTCATCCTAGTCACAAAAGTCTCTTCTTGGCAACCGGCGGATCGGCACATGGGTTCAAGTTCCTTCCTGTCGTTGGAAAATATGTCGCGGATTTGCTTGAGGGGACTCTGGACCCAGAGATCGTCAGTCAGTGGCAATGGAGGGCTGGGCAAAAGAGTACCGCGAAGAATCTAGCGCATTTGGATCCGGAAATGGAGTTGAGCGACCTTACAGGGTGGAAGGGTAGACAGATACGTGAAAGAAGCCATGCTTCTAAACTATGATATGTCCAGATAAGAGGTGTGAGATTGAATGAAATCGAATAATTAGCATACAGTTTGACTGCTGGCTATACAAATTGAGATAATCCCCCTAGAATATATACAACAGAACATAAAAACAAAAGCCTTTATTACCACATAGAAGCTCAAGTCAAGCTGAGCTTCCACCCACCCAACATGACCATGGCATGCTCCCACGAGAACCGGGTTTCTTGCAAGGGATCTTTCTCCCGCTGTGCACTGAGCTTTTTCTGGAGTCTTCTTTCATCTTGTACCGACAGATCCCGCTGGCGCCAGACCATTTCGACAACTTCAATCGCAGGGGTAATGTTCTGAGGAACAGTGCGATGTTAGCCAACCAACAGGGAAAGAGATAGAAGAATATACATACCCCAAATCGACGAATATCCTCCAGCTCTTTAAACAACTGTAATACAGTGACCCTCTCCTCTTCCCTGCGAGCACAGCATCCTGCCAGGAAGAGAGGCCATAAAGGCGTAACTGCAGTACGCATCATATTTACCTTCTTTTCCAACATCAATGTCAATATCCGTTCAACATAAACGTTCTTCTCCTCGGATTCCACTGTCGGGATACCAGAGCGATTAATAGGTGCTTTGCTCGAACAGATCTCGTGGAGAAGAAGAAGGGCCCCGAGTCTGTTCGCTTCTGCAATTGCAGCACACTCCATGTTAGGATCGATATTTTCTGTGGGTATCTTTTGTTGGAGGCTATCGAGGTCCGTCTTGAGTTGATGAGCATCTTTACGGTTGATTTTTATGTTGCCATCCTCACAAGCCCATGCTAGTTCTGCTACTTGATCGATCATCAATAGGAGAGCAGGGCTCAATCCCATGTACGGATCAATCGTGTCTGATTTTTCCAGTATACTGTCCGGCAGAAGAGGCGATATATGAGGTGAGGGAGGGGTGAGTCGAAACGCAGTGCGGGCTAGAACTAAGTGGAAGGCGAAATACCGATTGAAGAAACTCGCCAGATCTTGACTGTGACATGAGCGACCGGGGCGTTCTTTTCGTGTCCGAATTAAATTTTGGAACCCGTTGAGATGGGTGACCCATGAAGGGCGACTGTTATCTGAGATCTGCAAGGGAATTAGGAGATTCTCATCGTCAAGGAAGCAAGGAGGATCCTACGTCAAACCAGCATAACATCAAGACCAGACCGAGCATCTCATCCAGCTCATTTTCCGCCCAGTTGTCTTTATTCAATAGACCGCGCAGGTGATTTAATGCCCGATGATGATGCTCCAATGCCGGAAGCCGGTACCGCTGATCTGACAGCTTGAGGGTATTGGCTGCGATGGCTAGGGCGGCATGATATAGCCCCTCGGACTGCAGGGCCATGGGTAGTATGAGATATCGATACGGATTGTAATGTGCATTATCGACGAGAGTTGAGCTGCTGCAGATGATGTGTTCGAAATAAGACATGAGCACTGGATCGCAATCTGATCGCTGGCCAGGAGAGATGGTATTCAGCCAAGGCGACAACGGGCTTGGTTGTGAAAACGGCTTCATGGCTTTGTAATTGGGCTGGGCACCGTCAAAATGGATCTGAAGATCGATCATGGTCGTGTTTAAAAACATCCAGGTCCGATCAGCGCCTGTGTACTCCGGCTGTAGCGATAACCTATCGTCCACTTGCTCCAGTGATTCCCTCTTTCGAGCATCTTTTCGCTTGGACCATACCCCCGTTCGTCCATGGCAAACACCTCGGGCTAAAGATTCCTCATGCCAGACCAGACGGAGTCCGTATCCGCATGGGGCATTGTTACGGGCGCAACGACGGCAAATCGGATGGGTTTCTAATCAGTTTTTAATTAGAACCGTGTTGATACAGGAGTATAATGGGAAATTACCATCGCATTTTATGCGTCGTGCACGACATGTCCAACAGCCTGTGCGAGCTCTTGAAATTGCAGTCATTCTTCGTTTTACCCCGCATGAGAGGGTATTTCCCCCTATATATTAGTTAGAATTATATGCGGGCCAAGCCGATAAGTATTCCTAGGTTTATTGGCATTCGTATCTGTTGATTCGGTTTTATTCGCTGGTATATATATCTCCACTTTCGGCTTTATCTTTTGGTTTGGTCTAGAATCTACCAAGTTATAGGGCTAGAGGACGTTATCAGCCACCAACGCCCTAGACTTGAGAAGACCCAGTTCCTCGCAGATGTCCAGATCGGCCATGTACTCCGGACAGATCTTCAAAATGATCCAGGAAAAGGAAATCGATGATCAATTTCTTCTCGGGATAAAAGTCTTTAGCAAATGTGATGCAGACTCAAGCCTGCCAACTCAATCAAATTCCAGCCTCTAGAGTCTCGGGCCTTTCTGTATTTTCCTGCAAGCTTAATGCATATGATGGTTGAAGATGAGCCGGACAGGTCATCCAAGACATGATGGTCGTATACGTAGTTTCGAAGGGCAACTTCTCGCCCATCGTGGGAATTAGCGTGGTTTTTATCGAACTATTTAGCTGTGAGGTCTTTGGAGGGCAGCATGTTGTCTAGTTTCTAAGTCAGGGTAAGTCGATGGGTTATTATTATATTGGAAGTACGATTCACAATGTAATAAATAATGCACCTCGGCCTCGGGGAGCATAAAACATCTCACCCCGAGGCTCATTTCGCAACAGAAGTAATCGCGAGAATGCTATCTAAATTAATGGAAATTCAGGATCATGCACGACACATTTATAAAATAATAAAATCAACTGCAGTGTTGGACTGGGGTCTTGGGTAAGTCGGATATTCAACGGTGCATTATACAACGGCACCCCCCCACATATAATCTCGCCTTCCTCCCAGGGGCATCTCCACATCATATCCCCCAACAAACCTCACCATGGGTTTCAGCACTGCGGCCGAGTTTAATCAGGTAAATATCGTCCATATTATTCCATACCACTGCTTACATTTTCTAGGCATATGAAAGTGTGCGGGGTGCTTTTGCATCTGGCACCACCAAGAACAAGGAATGGAGGCGTCGTCAACTGAAACGTGCTTGGTGGATGATTGAGGACAACAGAAAGCGCATATGCGACGCCCTCTATACTGACCTGCATAAACACTATCAAGAAGCCTACATTGGTGACTGTGGTAATATTCAAGCAGATATTCTACGCACTCTCAAAAAACTGGATGAGTGGACCAAGGATGAGAGACCGGAAAAGTCCGATCCTCTCAACTTCCTAGGAGGAACCACTGTCCGCAAGGAACCTCTTGGTGTGACTCTGATTATCGGCGCATGGAATTTCCCGGTCAGTCTGCTCTTGCAGCCAATGGTTGCCGCGATTGCTGCTGGATGTGCCGTCATTCTCAAACCATCGGATGTGGCAAGTGCTACTCAAGATGTATTGATGGAAATTGTCCCCCAATATATGGACCAAGATGCGATCCGGTGTGTTTCCGCTGGTCCACAGGAGATGGGATACATCCTTGAACACCGCTTTGACCACATTTTCTACACTGGATCCCCCAATATTGCCAAGATCATCCATGCAGCAGCGGCAAAGCATCTGACCCCCGTCACACTCGAATTGGGTGGTCAATGTCCTGCTATTGTTGCAGAGTCAGCGGATCTGGATCTCGCCGCAAAACACATTGCCGTTACCAAATTCATGAATGCTGGACAGGTAGGCTCACCACTATTCACCCCCAGCCATCAAAAGCTAACTAATCTCGACTCTGCACACAGGTTTGCTTGAATGTGAACCATGTCCTTGTCCACCCAAGCCTACGAGAGCGCCTTGTCGCCGATTTGCGTCGACACTTTGACACGTTCTTAGGAGGCAAAGCCAACAATCCAGAGTATTATACACACATCATCAACGAGCGCAACTTCGACCGCCTTGACAGTCTACTCCAGAAGACCTCCGGAAAAATTGTCTACGGTGGCCAGCGGGATCGCCAAAGTCTATACTTCGCACCGACGATCGTCACCGGAGTCAAGCCCGACGATGCCCTTCTTTCCGAAGAGCTTTTCGGTCCGATTCTCCCCATTGTCGATGCAGACTTCGACACCGCTCTCTCTTGGACACGTGCAGGAGAGCATCCGCTCGCGATATATGCATTCACTACTCAAGCTGCCGAAAAGGTTCGCATCTTGAATGAAACCCAGTCCGGTGGCGTGACCTTCAACGACTGCGGTCTCCATGTAGCCGGTCGTGATGTGCCATTCGGTGGTGTTGGGAACTCCGGCCAGGGACGCTATCATGGCCCGCATGGTATCTTGACTTTCTCCCATCTCCGTACGCACATCAATGCCGTGCCTTCGTGGTTGGAGGGACTTCTCGCTGCCAGGTATCCCCCATACTCGGTTCAGAAGGCCCACAAGATGATGGCACCCGTCACCCCGCCTTTTGATCGGGACGGCAATGATACGACTTTCACTGCTCGCTCGAAGTGGGCCTTTGGCGTCGGGGTTCTCGCGCTTTCTACATTGCTTGTGACTCGGCGGGATCAGATTGTCACTTTCGGTTCTAAGTGGCTCAAGTAATTTTGATATCTTGTATGTGTAGCAAATGGAACTAGTCTTATCTTTTCTGGCTTTTTCCTATGATTATCGGTGAAATCATCTCTTTTTTCCCATTTCTTTTGAGCGGGGAAGCTCTTGGAGATTCAGGGTGGGGTATAAATCGGCAATGAAGGAGAATTGCCGGATGCCCGTTTAAGATAAGAGCGACACTGTAGACACCTACACAAAGTTAACCGGCATATTCGGAGATCACGGCGAAATCACCGGAGTATACCCCAGTGCCTATGGATCATCAAGCTAAACTACATAGTAACAATACAAAGTCAAAACGAGCTATGCCGAAAGTCAAATTGAAAACAGTATAAAGACAGCACGGGCACAGTGGGAAGTAGAGTGAAAGAAACTGAGCTTCTTTTGCAAGCCACTTTTTACCTGCCATTTTCGTATCGGGGCATCTCCGACACATCATGAAGCTATCACTAGTTCTTTTGGGATTCAATGCCGTCCACAATGCCGGGATTGTCTTTGCTGCTCCACTAGACAGCTGGTCCGCCAGGTTCGGTGCGTCATCGCATGCGGTGGAAATGTTCAATACTGCCATCGAATGGAATGATAAGTACTGGGACGACGAGGCCGGCTATCTGATTACCTCAACCAGTAGTCCTGGACGCTATGATAGTCGACACTCGGCCTGGTATGCACCTCAACTGCTAGCCAGAAACGGACCAGGTGATGTTGCAAAGGCCATCCGTATCTTCGACAATGTCATCTCTGGTCAATATCTCGACCCATCTAAACAGTGGTATGGGGACTATCAACAAGCGCCTTCAGAACCGGAGCCTGGGACGCTGGAATATCCCGACGATGGTCCATACAGCTCGGTAAGCCGATTATGCTTGGTCTAGTCCACGCATTATTCCTTCATGTGCTAATTTGCTAATATTATTATCGTCAAGTGGGACCCAAATATTCGCGATTTCGTGGGCTGCGCCTGGATTGTGGCCTTGAATGATTATGGCCACCTGCTTCCAGCAGCGACGGTCTCCAAGGTGGAGAACTCCTTGCACATCGCAGCCAGGGGGGATCTCTATCGTGTTGGAGGAGTTGATGGCGACAATTCCTACCCCTGTTACTCCAATCCCTGGTTGATGCGAACCATTCTCCAAAACTGGGTTGGTGCACGAGTCGGAGATACAAACTTGACCAACGCTGGTGAGAACTTCGCACAGGAAATTTATGACCTCTGGAGTATGCACCACACATTGTCTGAATTTAATTCTCCCACATACGCTGGCGTTGCCATGTGGGCACTGGCTCTCTGGAACCAGTACGGGACAAGTGACAGCTTGTTGAAGAAGTATGGCCCGGAAATGCTCAAATACAGTTGGAATGAACTTGGTCAGCTTTATAATGCAAATCTCAAGAATATTGCTGGCCCTTGGGACCGTTCATATGGCTACGATATGAAGGAGTATGCATCTCTTACTGGTGCTGTTATTTGGGGTGTTGTTGGCCGCGAACAGACCCCCGTCCCTCAGCAGGAGCTCGGAATGTTTCATCAGGATGATTTCGCGTTTTACCCTCTATTCGCGCTGGCAATGCCTGAAATGGTAAAATCTCTGCCTGCAAAGACAAAGGCAAATTTGCTCGAATTCCCTGGAGAGCATATGTATACTTCGCAGGCTTACTCGCCGCCCTTCGATACTTACCCTCGCAATATCACTGCTTGGGTGTCCAAGGATGTGACCATTGGCGCAGAAACCGTTGCCGAGACAGTTGTCGGAGGTCCTAGTATCAATCCCAGTCAATTCAACCCTGCCGTCATTCAGTGGGCTATTGACGATCATAAAATTGGCTGCATTTCACACTGGGTCACCGAGTCATCTATTCATGCCGTGGCCGCCGCTCGGTCTTTGAACATCTCATATCCAAATGCAACATCTGCGCAAGGTCCGATTTCTTTCAACTTCTTGTTCAGTGGCCTCACGGTCAACAACGGGTTCAATGTAACTGGACTGGAAGGTCTACCTGGTTTGAATGCCAAGGTCTCGACAAACGCACAACCGAATTATACAATTACTTACAACACTGATCACTCTGTCAACGAATTCGTGTTTTACAACATCACTTACACGATGCCTGAGGGTTTCACCGGGGTACCATTTGTGTCTCTTGAGGTAGTTTGAGCCTATATATGAACCATATGTTATACAATTTGGTGTTTAATGTCAATATCAATTTTATGTGCTATATGATTCAGAGAGCGTATATACAGAATCACATGTCATCTCAACTCCGGGGAATATGCATCCATTACTCGTCCTTTTTCTCCTCCTCGGGCTGACCCTCTCCACCAGTCGACTCCGATTGCGTCTGAGGAAGCCAAAAGCGTGCAATTATACCACCCAAGAACCGCTGATCAACCCACTTAACCAAACCATAGAGAATCCAACCCCAGCCCCAAAGAGACATGCCCATCATGCTTGTGACCAACAACACCGGACCGAGAATGAGCAACGACAGAGCAGCCCAGAGCAGTATCGACACCGCAGCGAAAACAAATACGCCAGCCAAGAATACCAGTAGAGGAACCCCACAGCAAATCATTTGACAAATGATCAAGGTTGATGCGGCAGGGCGCTTTAATGCAGCTTCATATATCGCAGCTTGACGGGGCGGAGGGAGGAGCCAGGCGACCAATCTCTGTATGCAGGACTCGAAGTAATCAAAGGCTTGGGGGAATAACGTGGAGAACCATGTTGTGATGGTGGACCATATCGATGAAAACGAGAGATTGTTGTCGATGCCCTCACCTTTTGGGGGAGCATCGTCCGAAGGAAATTGACCAGGGATGACGGGGTCGGTTAGGTCCTTTGTCGTTCGGTTGAGCTTTTTTGGTGCGCTTTTCTTAACCACTCCGCTTGTTGTTGATTGGACTTTGTCGGCAGGAAGCTGTCCGGTCACACCGCTGGTGACATTATCGAGGGGCATTGTGAGGGCTATAGGAGTTTGTTTGCGATCAATAAGGGCACAGAGATGAAGGCAAGCTTTATTCCAGCAAAGATTAGTTGACAAACACGCCGAAGAAACGAATAAATATCAGAGTATCTATATCGATCAGGTCCGTAACATGACGTATGGGGCGTTCTGCCAACTGGTTTGCGCCGATATTGGTTCTGCGTCACCGTTAGCCACATCTGGGCAGAGATGGCATTTTATTCACCTTAGGCTACACATCGGTACATTGTAGAAGAAAATTGAAGCAGTGAATAATCTAACGGTAATATTTAATTCAAAGATAGAATAATCTCGTTGACTATTTATGTGGGAAAATATGGTCAAAGCTGTAATCCAAAGGGACGCTATGCTACGAATCATTGGTCAGAAGTGCCATCGCGATCGTCAAATATCATGAAATCAGCATCGTCAACTTCATCTCCGACGACTCTCTTCCAAGCCTGTTTTACAAGGTCAAGGGTGTCATCTTCGAATGCCAAGTCGAGGCTCGATGGAGGGAAAACGTAGCAATTAGGAATTCCGTCCTCGGCAGTGAGATGCCGGGTCTCACCATTGCCAAGACGACCGCTATGGGTGTATCGCAATGACCACAGCACGCTGGCCAGGGGACCTTCTGCCCGAATTAGTCTATCCATGGCGGACTCAATAAGCGCTTGACCTTCCGGCCCAGCTAGTGCCACACTGCAATAAATAACACCTGTGACAATCAATTAGCCACTTGAACGACAATATTGCTGACGAATCAAAATTTGAGGATGGTGCTCGTGATCAGGTGAAAAGGTTTTCAACATAGCAAGTTCAGGCAATGTAGATAAGTTTTTGAAAAAAATCATCATGCGAGCGGTGTGGGAGAACAAATCAGGAAGTACTGCACAGGGGATGACTTACTCTGCTGGTGTGGACACTCGCCAGTATCGCTTGAATGAACCTGGAGATAGACGGGCGGGGAGTTGGGGCAGCCCAACGTATCCCCTGGGAACATGAGAACTGCAGTTGCAGGTACAGGAGCACCTTCAACTGCAACAGGGAAAAGAGACGGGAAAGTAGCGGACACAACACTGATCGACCGGGCAACCTCGACCAATGGTGTCGAGCCTTCTTTGGAAGAAGTATCCGACAGTTTTTTCGAGGTAAACAAATATTTCGACTGAACAGACCCCTCATTGCCTAGGTTCAACAGAAAAGGGTGTTCGGAATGTTCAGAGCCTGTCCGCCATAAGCAATCATTAATCTGCGTGTCCAGGGCATATACGCCTCCTCCCACAGCGGATGCACGACAGGCAGCTTGCAGGATTTCAGCTCCACCACCATACTTAGCAATCACAGCTCCAAACCCAGGGCCAAGATGGCCAATGGATGATAGATGTCTTTGGATCCTAGGCACAGCATAGCTGGCGGGTGTATCTTGCTGAGAAAGCTGCGACAGGGACAGTGACAGCAAAGGATTGTGAAGTTCCTCCGGGACACTGAAATTGGAAGCCAGGTAGTCGTTCAAGGGCATTGACATATCCTCATCTTCATTTGAAGCTCCATCCTCATTGGATTTGGTGATATGACGCAATAACCGCATGAGGGTTCGCTTGGACTTCATGCTGATATGAGTTGCAGCAAACACATCCTCTCGGTTGCCAGGTACGCGGTATAAAACCTTGTCCGCACCAAGCGCACCAGTTTTAGAATCCGGCTGTTCAGGTGCGTATATCCACCAACTACCAACAGCCATGAACTCCAACTGACGAAAGACCTTTGAGGACACGAGCGCTGACATTAGTTGTGAACGGGCATATAAAAGGTAAGGGGACAGGGACAGAGTGTAAGCACGGCTGGATGCAAGTTTGGGGGAGATGCTTGTGTCCTCAGCTAGGGGAGAAGCATCAAGTTTGAAGATTGAGGCATCTTTGAACAGTGATGTACTTGTGTCTGCTTGGCGATGTTATATTAGCCATGAAGCAAACAGCCACACACAAGAGATAACTCACCTGTATTGACTTTTTCTGCCCACTCTTGGGCCTCATCAAGACTGAAGGCCGCATCTGACCCACCATAGTACTGGTTTGAGTCCATGTGAAGAACCTTCTTTCCAGATCGTGAGAGGGCCCTTTGGGAGTGTGAGTGCTCAACTCACAACCACCCTAAGAGAGTCACTCACAGTGCCAGAAGGGACTGAGAGATCTCAGTCCCATCAATGACCACATCCCAAGTTGTGTCTGACAGAGTTTCCATGTTGTGTAAAATCAGGAACAAAGTCCTAGCTGTAGGTAAGTCCGAGTATTACAGCCAAGTTTGGCAGCTCAAGCTGTCATGAAGTTGAGAAGTGGGATATTTAATGCAACTGAAGCATTCCCAGTATTTCCATAAGCTTCGATGCTGACAATCCCATCAACTTGAGGTTGTTGGGGGAAAGAAGAAGAAGAAAAGAAAAAATTGGAGAAAAACGCGGGAAGTACGCGTGAAGGCGGTCACTCGGTCCCCACTTCAGTCCACAGCCCTGGACTTCAACAACAAAAATATTTTAAAATCGACCTGGAAGAATATTTTATAAAGAAAACAATATAATATTTTTGGTGATATCAATTCCTATTATCCTCAATGGCATGAATTATACAGAATTTTGAATATTGGGTCATGCGCTACACGAGCCTTTCCCCGTTTCTCTTAGAGGCACCTGCTTACGGAGTACTTCCCGAAAATATATATGCTTCAGGTGTGACTCTCATCAACTTCCTTCTTTGCGGCCCCATGAGCTTGCTCTTTCTCCTCTGCCTCTCTTTCTGTCCTTCCATCTTCACCCAGCTTCACGTTCTTCAAAAACAACATCACAATAAGCATCAATGAAAGTGAAACAAGGCCTGCAATCGCAAGTAGTCTTTGCGACTCTCGGTAGCTGCGATTAATGGCATCGCGAGCTTCAGTACCCATGGCGTATTTTCGAGCTACCACAATTGATCCGAAGATAGAATTGGCTTGATCCTTCAGTTCACTAGGAAGATATCGCTGCAGCTTGTTCGGGAGAGTGTTTCGCCATATTGCCCCGGCGACGCTATTTGAAAGCATTGGTTAGAAGGGAGTCAAATAGATGACTGGGTGTGGCTGCTTACCTTGTGCCAATTGCACCACCCACGCTCATCGATGCGAAGAATACTGCAGTAACAACGGAAACATCCTGCCGTGAGACAACGGCCTGAACTGAGACCTGTGCAGCCGTTTGGTAGAACCCACGACCAATACCAATCAATGATTTGGCTGCCACGAAAGATGCTTCATTCCCACTGCGGCCATCTCCCATGTCTACCAGATAGAGAAGTACACCCATTCCAAGAACGCAGAGCGGAACGCCGATCAACACCCAAATCTGGGAGCGCTTGGTATATTTCATGAAGAAAGCCGCGAATATACCGGCCACCTGAAAGGCCACACGGAGGGAGTTACTAGATTCGACGTCAGTCTCATGAGGAGGAAAAGACAGCAGCGAGCATAGCTAGTAAGAAATGGGGCGGGGGGTTGTACTCAATTCTGGTTGCAGGTCCCGGCGAGAAGTTACCAGCTACCTGAAGGTAGCTTGTGAAGAAGACACTGAACACTGAATAATGGAAGAAATCCAATGCTCCAAGAAGACATGCAGCTGCCACTGTGCGGTTCTTGACCATACGATATGGCACAAATGGCTTCTTCGCAAACCATGTGTCCCAACCTAAAAACGCTATTATGAAAACAACGCCTAGGACCAGCATAGCGATAAACGATCCGTTGGTCCACGCGCCACTGTTATTAGAGCCCGTCAAGGACAAAGGAACCAAAAGGAGAGACAATCCAGCCACAAGGAGAACAGCGCCTGGCAAGTCAAGCTCAATCCAAAACAATCGGTACAGCTTCTTCCACCAGACATCGCTGGTTTTCCAGCCCAATGCCTCAGACACAGATACCGGAGATGGTGCCCGACGTTGATAAAACAGCATGGTACCGATCAATGGAAGTGATGCAACGGGCAAGATAATCGCCCACATGCCCCATCCCCACCGCCACGTTGAATGATCGAGGATACGCTGAGCGACGATGGTACCAAGGTAAAGAGTCGGAATTGTGGTGAGAGAGTCAGGTAGCGTTGACCAGATACCGCGATTGACTAACGAGGTCATATCCGCCACAAAGATTTGTTGTGTAAGGGCAAATCCAGTCGATCCGATAGCATCGAAGATACCGGCAACCTGTGAAATACAACAATCATCAGCACGGGGTAAAATACATGGCGAATCCAGAGAGAAGGTCTCTTACTATGTATTGCGTAATGTTTGTGCAGGCTGCCCAAATGGCATAGCCCAAAACAGACATCAGAATGGACAAGATGAACATTTCAGCCCTACCAAAAACCTAGCCATCATGGTAAGCAAGATAAAAACGTTATCAGACTCGAGAATACTGACATCTCCCAACTTTGCAATAACGGGATAGGCGGAGATACGCGCAATGTTCATGACCACCCGGGCTGCGCTCATGGCAGAGTGCTGCTTGAAGGCACTGGTTGTGTATGCAGCATACACCTGGGTTGAATAATCGGCGAAATTGATAGCTAGTGTACACAAAAATAGTCTGGTCAACTATTAGTAAATGAATCTGCTGTGTAATCTGTCTGCAATGACATACCCTGCAAAGACAATGATCAAGCCTTGCTTGGTCCAGGCTTTTCGAAGCACATCAGCCCTATAGACTCCAGGTTGAAGGCTAGAAAAGCTTGGTTGCTTTTCGAGGTTTTCCTCCTGGTGAATATTCTCATCAGCTTGACTGCTCTCATTGTGTGGTGGTGCCACCGCAATGGACATGTCCCCTTCTTGCTTGGCCATGGCCGTAGTCGCATATATTTAGTGAGTACATATGTTCGGAAAATGGATACACAGATTATTTAAATAAAACGCCTTAATCCTCGAAAGTAAAAACGAAGCCGAATCTTGCCGCAATATCCATAGCACCACCTTCAAAAAGTAGCAAGAACAGTAGCGATACGCCGAATAGCTGGAAAAGATTGGAAGACCTAACTTGTTCGCCCCACATCGGCTTTCCTAGAAGAAGTAGGTAGGCCCTCTTAAACCGCCCATATCACCTAGGTATACAAAAAAGTGGAAACCAAACTTAATCTTATCAATCATATGCCAGAAAAGAAAAACGAACTTTGCCCGAAATAGGTAATTGAGACGAGGAGGGACGCGTCCCCTCGTATTTTGCTAAAATGCCAAGATAGCCAAGATAGCCAAGGGCGTGCTAATATATCCGCTGGGAGAGAATGGCTTCACTTTCGGAGTTAAGACAGAGTCGGGAAAGTGACTTTTGCTTGGAACGGAGGTTTTCCGATCAGATTTGGTCTCATGCAATGATATGGCCCCCACTTCGCAGCCGTGGGGATTTGGATCTTGTCGCTTTTCATCTAGTAATGTTTCACCTAGCACTGTTAAACGGTACCGAGGTAGCACCATTCGGCTAATCTTGCCGGATTAGCCAGGACAGGTGCATCTCGGGGTTTAGCCTCATACAACATAGGGATTCGTTCTTCGAAATAACTCGTCCTTAAGAGAATTGCTGCGACATAATATTCTCTTTCTAACTCGCCCACGTTCTGAAGCACACAATGGAAGACCAGTGGACATTTGCTCAGGCGGACTGCCATGTCCAAAATATGGCGAGCTGGCTCGTCGTAAACAAGCAGGACGAGAAATATCTTATTCAAGTCTCGTGGCCACTGGAGTGGGAATCGAGCGAAGATCAGCCAATCGTCAACAAAGCCAATGCAATGTAAGTGAGGACGCCATTGCGGATATATCATCAGCCAACACTTTTCGAACTATCTACAGATACATTGTGGATGGCAATGCAATGATGCTTTCAGCAACAGATATCGTCCGGCGGCGGCGGCTGCGTAAACCGCAGGAAACATCGACAATAATCATTGGAATCTCCTACCCATTGACCCGGTCTGTTTACAGCCCTCGTCGAAGCCATGATTTAACTCCCCACTGCGAGAAATATGACTCGCCCAAAACCCCGGATGGGAAGCCCAACCCTCAGGAGTATGGAGGTGCAGATGCTTTCCTCAATTTCATAACGAACACTGTCCACCATTTTGTATTTTCGTCGATATTTCCTCGCGTATCAGTCTGTCAGACCGCTCTGTTTGGACACTCCTTTGGGGCCCTATTCGCCCTCCATGCATTCTATACAGCCCCCGGAAGCTTCGATGCTTATCTTGCTGCAAGTCCGTCAATTTGGTGGAACGATGGATTCCTGTTGCAGGAAGAAGAGCAATTCTACAACGTGCCGGAATCGCACCATCAGCCCAGGGTTTGGATGGCCTATGGATCACTTGAGCAGTCTCCTATACGTGAGAAAAACCAGCCCCTGGAGGAATATGAAAAACGGTTGGCAATAGCCAAGGAACGCCTAATGGGGGATAATTGCGACCAGATGTTTGTTCGACTTCTGCAGAGTGGGCGGGTACGGTCAGTCGTACGAAGAAGATATGAAGATGAAGACCATGGCAGTATCATTGCTGGGGCACTGAGCGGAGCTATCTTCTATTTCCTTGATCAAGGAGATGAAGAATGAAGAACGAAGATCATGGCCGCAGCAACCTCTATTAGTGTAATCGAACCGCACACACGGGTGCGGAAATTCGTTGTTCACTCTTCCTTTTGATCTATCTTCTAGGTAGCTAGTAACTAACGACAGAAGAGGATACATTGATGTAGGGACAGCTGAACTAAGTACTCCGTACCTATAGAGCCTATCTGCCCGAGGCGGAAAATTATGCCGGGCGGAGGCTAGAGATTACTCAGCAGTTCCCAAAGAGGTTAGTCCGCACCACTATATGAACTGAAATTTCGGCAGAACATTTTTCTCTCTCCATACCACTCCCGGTGTTCTGCACAGAACGGGTTACTATACTATGGTAGCCTGGTCTTCATTGACGCGGTCCTTCACTGGACTTCGTTTGGGGGTGGTAGATAAGATTTCTTGTCACTCTGTATCTGCTGCTCTTGATGGAGACATTTGATGGAAGCGGTTCGTTTTGTAGTGATACATCCATAATCTCATTATTAGAGTGGTACCTTGCTCTGCCACTCTGATATTGTAGTTTGTAGAGTCCAGAAGGCTTGCATAAAGCGCCTTGAGACAACAGCAAGACAATGCTGCCCCGGCCTGACTTGGGCCGGGCGCGCCGAAGGTTGTTCCTGCAACCCGTATCGCAGATGGAATCTAAACTCCCCAAATTGGGCAACACATTTTTGTTCTGTGAGGAGATACTTGACGCGCATGATCCTCCGTCGTAATCCGATGGAATAAGCTGCACCACGCAATTCTCACTCTTGTGTGCCTGCTTCAACCACCCGAGCACGAATGATCTTCAGCTCATCCACGGGCTTGTCCTCCGCACCGGTTTTGACCAGTCCCATACGCTGGATCACTCTCATGCCACTTTTCACTCTGCCGAAAATCGTGTGGTTCCCGTCCAGCCAGGGTGTTGGTGCAAGGGTGATGAAGAACTGACTACCATTGGTGTTCGGTCCACTGTTCGCCATGCTCAGAATTCCAGCGCCGGTGTGCTTCAACTCTCCACGAATCTCGTCCTCGAATTTCTCGCCGTAGATGGAGCTACCTCCTCGGCCGGTGCCAGTGGGATCGCCAGTTTGGACCATGAAGTCAGGAATGATGCGATGGAAGATGACATTGTTGTAGTAGCCGCGTTCGGCAAGGGTCGCAAAGTTCTTGCATGTCTGAAGAGCAAGAAATTAGTGAGGATTCCCTAGAAGCTCTGCGAAAGGGCTCATACCTTGGGCGCATGGGTATTGTAGAGCTCCACAGAGAAGGAGCCCTGCGATGTGTTAGTGAATGATCTTGACAGAACAACGAAGCATAAATTACCATAGTCGTGTCAAAAGCCACCTCAGTCGTCATGATGAAGATGTGAACGTAGAACCGTGAATAAAGAGCTGAAAAAAACAGAGCCTAGAGTTGCAAGAAGCGGGATCAACCAACGTTACGGAGGAGCTCAGCGACCATGCGAGTCTCAATTCCCATTGGGCCAATTTGTCAGGCAGAAAATCAGTACCGCCCTATCTATATGATTCAGGTAATAATCCACACGACAACAATTATCATAGTTCTAGGAAGGGGAAATACAGGGAAATGCATGCGGGTCATAATAAATGATAGGGAGACATAGAGGATAAAGAGCTATATTATTTATGGCGTTATGGCATCTATGTCATCTAGTGGGTTGAAGAGATTGCACAATCGTGAGAACAGCCATAATATATGAGGAATAACACGGGGGACAACTGAAGCTACAGAACTAAGTTGTAAGGATCTTGGAACTTGGAAATAAAAACGAGATAGATGGATAATGTGAACAAACTACCTAGACCAGCCCTGGAGGTGATGTAGATGTGAGCGGAAAGCGGTGAATTAAATTATGCTGTGGTCACTAAGCCCCTCCATGCACCGGGAAGCTTCCCTGGAAGGTTAACAGGTTACCTTAAAGAATCTCCCACTACTAACCCTTTGTGGCCATTATGGTCTGATTCATTCATTTTTTTAGTTTATTGGACTCAATCCACTGTCATTTGCTCTGTGCTTACAGTCTAAAATTTCCTGTCTACCATGGCCGACGTCAGCCCTGTCGCCGAGCTTCTTGGGCAAGCCCTCTACCACTTCGACCGTCTGAGGCCACTTCTTCCAACTTACGGACACCTAATTGTTTCCGCTCTTTTTCCAATTTGGATAGGCGCACATGCGTCTTTGACAAGACCTTCCTCTGCCTCCAAACCTTCGAAGAAAAAAGCCGACAAGGATACAGATGAATATGACACGGACGATGAAGAGGGACATGGCCCTTTGCAGAAGATGGAAGGGCTTGAGCCATCAGATGCCCTGATATTCCCATTGACTGCGGGACTCACTCTCGGTGGTTTATACTTGGTGATCAAATGGCTGGAAGATCCAGCCATCTTGAACAAGATCCTTAGCTTCTACTTCTCTCAAATGGGACTCTTCTTTGCTTTTGCATTCCTGAAGGATGTGCTATTGATGATTCGTTCATTTATTTTTCCTAGATATTATCGCCAAAGTGGACAATTGTGGAAAGCGAAACAGTCCGAACGCCTTTTCATGGCATCTGAGGACCATCCAGCCAAGTCAAACTCCGTCCGGCATTCACCTCTTCCTGGGATTTTGGGCCGAGTGCCACTCCCAGGTATGGTACTAGGACTGCTTTGGAAGTGTCGAAATGTTTCTTACCAGCGTCTCGAAGTGCGAGCTCACATACGTGGCTTATTTGACTTCAAATGCCTCGTTGGTCTCCTTGATGTCATCAGCGGAATCTTTGCATTGTCCGCTGTAGGATACTTTGCATTCGTGGAAAACCCATGGTGGTTGACCAACTTCCTCGGGTTCTGCTTCTGCTATGGCACCCTGCAATTCATGTCTCCCTCCACGTTCTGGACAGGAACCCTCATTATGGGATCCTTATTTTTCTACGATATTTACTTTGTCTTCTTCACACCGTTGATGGTCACTGTTGCAACCAAATTGGATGTACCTATCAAGCTCCTGTTCCCTCGCCCGCCCACCTCTCGCGATGCTCCTGGCTCCGTGCCATTGGCTATGCTGGGACTGGGCGACATTGTCATTCCGGGAATGATGGTTGGGCTGGCACTTCGCTTCGATCTATTCCTCTATTACCAGCGGAAAGGTGCTCAAATGACACGTGCGGCAGGGTCAGACCAGGCAATCGTCAAGCCTGAGTATCAGTCAGCAACCGGCGCTTGGGGAGAGCGGTTCTGGGCGCCGTCGGTCAAACCACTCCAGCCGGAACTTCAGCCTCCCTATCACGATGCCCGGCGTTTCCCAAAGATTTACTTCAAAGCTAGTATATTCGGTTATGTTGTTGGGATGGTTACCACCCTCCTTGCCATGCAATATTCGAATCATGCCCAGCCAGCTCTTCTCTACCTGGTACCGGGCGTTTTGATATCGCTTTGGGGCACTGCACTTATTCGAGGAGAGATCGACAAAATGTGGGACTTCTCTGATGGCGAGGAGGTGGAAATCGAAGAAGAAAAGAAGGAAGATGAAGCCGAGGACAAGCCTTGTGAAGATCAGAAGAGCTTCTTTATGCGCATCTTCTCGGGTGATTACCTGCGTGCATCAAAAGACGAGAGCACAACACAGGACAAGAAAACCAAAGAAGAGAAAATCGATGACTCCAAATCCAAAAAGAACCCACCCGAAGAAGGCGGGCGTGATACCAAGACGGAGAAACCTAAACAGGACCGTGACAGTTTGGACCTGATCTCCTTCTCCGTATCAATTCCTCGCGATTCCAAACGTGAACCCCAGACAAGTTCGCCGACAACTTCCACAGAGGGAGAAGATGGAGAGGTGTATGTTTCCAGGGATGTCAACGGGGACGACGAACCGCCATTGAAGAGAAGGCGACGCAGCATGATGAACAAGACATCAGCAAATTAGCGATGTCCTCGATTTAGTCCGACAGAACAAATAGATTAGCTGAAATCGATTATTTTGTGGGTCGCCAATATGGCAGAGAGCCACTATATCGATCTACTCAGATACATAGCTCTATTTAAAAGCAAGATAGCAAGAAATAATTGTAGTGGTATCATTCATTTGTATTGCATATCAACTCGATCAGCATTGATCCAGTATCCGCTTCATTTCATCCCATCTCTGAGCAGAAACATCCACAAGATGGCGCAGCTCATCACTGTCCACAGCCCAACCACCATGCTTCTCCATCTTCACAATGACCGTCTTCCCGTTCTCCTTATCAACAACAACAGAAGCCCGCTCTTGACTCAATCCCTCCTCGTATCCATCCGGATCCGCGAGGATCCACCTTTGCTGTGCACCCTTCTTCTGCTTCTGCTCCTCAGCATCGGGAATGACAACCGCCCTCCAACCGGCAGCGGCATCGCCCTCGAAAGAACAGAACGAGCTAGAAACAGGCAAACCACGCAGAGACAACTTTTGCGCATCGGCAATATCATCCGAGCAAAGGATCGTCTCGTTATCGGCATCCCACCAGGCCTTGGGAAGCTTCGTGTGCCGAAGCGCAGCCAAGACAGAGGCCCAGGCCGCGTCGAATGGGTTCCCAGCCAGAGAAATGATCATGATATCAATGTAGAGCACCCAGAATGCCTTAATCTCCCGCTCAGGGCCTCCGCTCTCTTCTGTATCCACGTCCATACCCTCGCCCGCATTGCGGAATTCTTCCGAGTCCAGATTCGGTGGCTGATACCAGATGCGCAAGTCGTCTGCCCGAACGAGACGGGTGGTGTGCAGGAGGGAAAGAATTTGGTGGGAGAGTGACTGAGCCAGCGCAGAAGGTGGTGCGCCGGGTGTAAAGCCTGGCGCGCAGCCAGTGCTGAGAGAAAGGTTGGGGACAAGTAGGTTCAGATCTTGGATGTGGCCTTGATCTTCCTCATCTTGGGACTCTGAGACTCCCGCGTCATTTGACTTGTCGAAATTTTGCTCCGATGAGGCCTGCAACACACTCCAGGAAGCGATGTCCTTGGTGTGTAGGATCTCTGCGCGAACGCCGCAGACAGCGGTTGTCTCGCCGATTCGTACGACTGCACTGCCGTTTGTGTGAGTTAGAGAGCCAGGATTGGCAGATGTGACACGGAATTGTGAGGCGGCACGACCGTTCGCGCGGATTGAGGGCTGATTGCTCGCTGGTGGAGGAGAGAGGTGGGCGAGAAGGTAGGCGTGGGGTTGGAGGCGGGAAAACTGAGATGGTGGAAGGGATAATGGCGGAGGGATCGGGTTGCTTGTGGTAGTGGAGGACGCCATGACTTATAAAGAGAATGTCTCTACTTGTGTCAAAGACTAATATGAAAATGATCGAAGATGCAGAAAAAGCCGACGAGCATGGGACGGCAGAATAATTTCCTATCGAAGGCGGTCGAAGCTGTCACTGATGCCTCAGGCAGAATTTGGATTATCTGCCAAGACTTTCACGGGCCTTGCGTACACAACGGCGTCTCACAGCCCTGGGGGAACCACCTGATTTTCTAGGTATTTTTCATGTTGGAACATGTTGGAAGGTATAAATTCCTATATAATGGGGCGTCTGAGATTTTCTAATATTTCAAGGCTGGATATGACACGACAATTGTCTGCTGTGGTCATTGCCGTTATGCAGGAACCGACGAAGGACCTTAGCTCCAAAGTCGAAATAATGACTATCTCAAAAAATTGTTGGAATGTTGGTTCCTTTGATTGTCTATGTAGGTAAGCATGGTGCTATCTTGCTGTGAAGGTCATTGTCCGGGGAACTACAGTTTACTACTGGTTGCTATTCGCTTCGGCTACTAAACCCCTATACATATACTCTGCATAGACAGTGCCTTCGACTTGTTCGCGCTATAGTTAGCCTTTTCACAAAGCCACAGACACTAACCTAGATACTCGAGCCTATTTATATATACAACATAGTTCCTGTGCGATGATTCCCGTAATTTCGGCCGGCACGACCAGCCGGAGGCTATGAGCTACATTATAGTTGAATTATGATTGGATGGGTGTTTTCGACATAAGTATTAATGAGAAGAAGAATAATAACTAACCTGAGTGTTCTGCATCTTCCCCACCACGCTAATGCGGCTCGGTCACCCCAGTCACTCTGCTGCTGATATCCCCGCCTGTGATTGGGCTTCAAAGCGCTAAACCGTCACATATCACTGCAGTATCCCTCCGCATGCACTCCGATCACTACCACTATGGCGATACGCCTGTACTTTGATCAACCGGTCTGCAATCGCCGTATTCGATTGGCTCAATGTCTAACCAGCCACAATCTTCCGCTGTTGGGCTTATGCTATCACATTGCCGAGACTGCAAGCTTGTCTGACTCCCCGCTTCCATTTTCCCATACATTTAGACGGATATTCGCTCGAAATTTCCTTTTCCGCTTCTTGACTTTGATGAAATCAGATATTGATGGGCCCGGTAAAGATATGAGCTCAGTCCGACTATAGTACAAGAGAGGAAGCCTCTTGTGCGCGGGTGATACCTAAAGGTGGGTTACTCCAAGCAAGACTGCTTGCGACAGATCTAACTAGAAGAAATCACAGAGAACTATTACTAGTGCTGCTGACCAACGCACTTCAAAATGTTGAGCACCATCGTTTCCCTCGCCAAGCGCATCCATGTCCCGATCACGGCGTCGACGACTGCGGCCGAGGCGGCTGAGATGCAGCGAGATCCATGGTCAAAGTCAGCAAAATATGGCGTAGGATTTGTCTATTTTGCCGTCGTGCTACTGATAATCACTACCTTCGTCCGATGCTGGCATAAATGGGGCGACAAGATGCGGATCGCCCACTATAAAGAAAACCGACCAGAGATCTTTCGCGACGACTCAGTGCCAGACGAGTACGAGCTCCCAAGTGCAGGCACTGATGCTTCCAACGCCCATTTCTTCCCATCGCCCACCGCAATCTCTCCACCTAAGAGACAAGAATCGATACTTGCTAGGATAGTTCCCTTGAACAAGGCAATTGCCTTTACGAGATGGATCTTCTACCGACCAGTTCCCGTACTGAGAGTTGGGAAGATAGAGCTTGTTTTCCCATCTTTGGGAGTTACGGCGATTGTCCTGATTGCATTTATATTCGTCACATTGTACTGTTTCGTGCCACAGCCCTTATACTACTGGTCAATTGCGCTGGGGTCGCCGCCGCTGGCTATTCGGGCAGGCATGCTCGCAGTAGCTATGATCCCTTGGATTGTGGCACTCAGCACCAAGGCAAATTTCATCACTATGATGACTGGCCTTAGTCCTGAACGGCTGAATGGGCTGCACCGCTGGTCAGCCTATATCTGCCTCTTCCTCAGTTTGATTCACATGGTCCCATTTTACATCACTCCAATCTGGGAAAATGGCGCTTTGGTCAACTATAGCATAGGCATCCCACCGCACGCCTATGTGTATGGGACTGGAATTGCGGCGCTAGTTCCTCTGCTTGTGTTGTGTATCCATTCTCTTCCAATCTTCCGCAATTGGATGTATGAGCTTTTTGTCTTTGTTCATATCCCAGTCTCGTACATCTTTGTGGCGATGCTCTTCTGGCACACGAGGAACTATCTGTCATCATGGGCCTATCTTTTCACAACCCTTGCCATTTGGGTCATCTCATACACCATCCGGCTGTTCTACTTGAATTGGACACACCCTTTGCGTTCGTCGTTTTTGATCGGAGAAGAGTCAGCCATAACCCTTCTTCCGCAAAATGCGATCAAAATTACCATTCCCACCAAAATGCGTTGGAGGCCAGGTCAATATGTCTACCTACGTTTACCAAGGATTTCGGTGATCCAGAGTCACCCTTTCACGATTGCCTCTCTTTGCAGCGACGACTTCCCATCTGCATATGGTGAAAAGTATCGTGATATGACACTCGTTTTCCGGCCATTCCAAGGGTTCACACGGGAGGTATTCCAGAAAGCGTTGGAACATGGCCCCTACAAAATATACAGCGCATTTGTAGAAGGGCCTTACGGTGGTATGCAGCGCGAGATGGCTGCCTTCGATGATGTGGTTTTCTTTGCCGGAGGAAGTGGTATTACCGCCATTGCAAGCCAGCTGCTTGACCTCATCAAGAAGATTCGAGATGGCAAGGCTATCACCAAGTCGGTCAAAGTCATTTGGGCGCTCAAGAGCCCCGAGACGATGGAATGGTTCCAAGAAGAACTACGAATCTGCCGTGACTACGCACCTTCGAACATCGTGAGCTGTCATTTCTTCCTCACCGGCGTGAAGCAAGATGATCAAGTCGGACGGGATACGGTACAGGAGAAGATATACAGCATGCTCCAGGGTATTGACAAGAGGAACTCAGCTTATATACGCGATGAAGCTGCCGGCAACCCCGATATAGAAAAGCAATTGCGCCGTGAGAATGAAGACGGCATCGCTGCTCTTCCCAATGCGTACACGACCACCCATACGTCCAATACCCGCCAATACTACCAGCCTACCATGAATCCTTATGGTCCCACTGCATCAAATGGCTATGGCACACCAAACTTCGGATTCGGCGCACCTCAACCTGTGCCACAAAGGCCACCGGCAGTGCCTGCACCACGGTTTGCTTATTATCAGCCACGTGCACGCGATAACTGGCGGACTGATTACTTCCGCCCGAACATTACTGAGATGGTCAATGAGTTTTCCAAAACCTTTGGCCGCCGTGCGTGTGTTTTCGTCTGCGGTCCACCGAGCATGCGGGTTGAAGTCGCCAATACGGTAGCCAAACTGCAGATGCAGGTGATCATGGACTCGTCAAGAGATGAGATCTTTTTGCATGCCGAGAACTATAACATCTAATGTAGCGTTGTTGTCTTCTGATGATTCAATACCCATGACGTCGCGCAGTTGTATGAATATTATGCCAGTTCTTCTAATGCTCAATTTCCGCACGTAGGACTGTATATCGCAAGAGATCATTTCTCATATTCAAGTAACATATCACCACACACGCAGTGTTAATTCGGCACATGCATTAATCTAAATCAGATGCATAAATAAATGTAAAGGGTATCCACGGTATATCAGAAAGCCACACATGCAAAGCACATCTCACTCGACCTGGGGCTTATGATTGTCGTCTTCAGCCTTGCGCTTGCGCGAAGGCGTGTCTTGCTTTTCAAAGACTTGCGACTCGTTCAAATACTGTATTCCATGGTCACCTTCTTCGCCATCCTCTGCCTCCACCTTCTCCCAGTCCTCGTCTTCTACTTCACCGGGAGCAGTTGTAGTGTGGGCATTGATTTCGGTCGGAGCATGTGTTTCATTTTCCTCATTCCAGTGCAAATCTAGTCGTACGATCTTCGCGCCCGACGGCTTCAGTCGCCGATAGTATTCGGCCACATCACCGTCAACCTTAAATCCACGCGCAATGTACCATTCCAACCCTTCCTCGTTTGCCTCGTGGACATGTGCAGTAACAGAGCAGATGTTATAGTGCCTGACGAGCTCGGACACCCGGTATGAGTCCTTGTCCTTGCGGTCCGGCGGCGACGCAAAGAGAAGCGAATTCAACAGTGATGCTGCCACCCCACTGCCCCGATATGGCGAGAGAAGATGTAGAGTCTGAATATAGAGATTTGTGGGACCTCCGTTCCCTTGAATTTCAGTCTCTTTGTTTGAGTCCTCTGCCTGTCGGACTCTCTCTAGCCGACATCGGATGCCCCCGATCACTTTGTCGGTCCCGGTAGATGCGCCGGACCCCGGGGCTGCAGCAACAGGGTGGTCATGATAAATAGCAACTCGCGAAAGAGAAGCGATCACTGGATCGGTTATGATGGCTGTGTAGAACGAGTTTGGGTAGCGGATAGGAAGGAGTAAGCCCGTGATCCGCGTCAAGGAAGGGATATGCGCTGTGTTGACTTTCTCAACTGTTATATGGGGATGTGGGGTTGCCACACCAGCTAGAATATCATGAGGATATGGAACAAAGATTTCTTCTTTCAAGCGTTTCGGGCCAGATGTGTTTGCGACGGCTGATTGAGGTGGCTGGAGTGGAGGAGGGTGAATGGGAGGTCGCGCAGAGTGGCGGTTGGTCGGGGGAGGAGACAGCGAAGACGAAGAAGTCGCTGGCCTTGTCTGATTCTTTGCAAACAGCTGGTATGCCATTTTGGAGCAGATTCAATGGTCGTTTGTGAAAGAACAAGCAGAGAGAGGCAGCGAATGCGGAGATACGATAAGAGATAAGCCCAGTGAACAACTTGCTCCAGCCTCATCCGTCTCTTCATCTACCCGAGTGACATTTCATTCGCATGCAAATAGACACCTCAATAGGTCAGTGCCCTATTTGCTGTCGATGCCTGCTCTCTATTGTATGCGTCGATAGAACACCTTCGTTGATCACATTGTCTTCCCCTATTGTTGCTGGCTATTAATCCTACCACGCCCCCCCCATTATTGAAGCTCACTGACAAATAGGCCTTACACTAGGCTATACAATTCAGCCCATCCCTATTGTCTTCTTCCTTCCTTTTGTTTTGGCTTCTATGTTTTGGACTTCTTCTCTTTTCTTCTCTCCTACACCCGTGCACCCATTGCGTCAGCCCTGCATAGATTTCCAGTACATGGAGAACTAAACCTCGGACCTAGCGGTTCGGAGCACTCACTACCTGTGTCGCGGGCAGGCACAGCCGTCGGTCAATCAGGACCGGACGAGAAATATTCGGCGCATCCATCTCCGGCCGCAACCCGAAAATGGCCGACTCCAACAGCAGTGGTGGTCGCAGGCCGACTTACCCTGCCGGCACGATCGCCAAAGTGGTATGACTGGCTCTGACCGAATTTCGGGGTTGTGTAATACGGATTCTAATGACTTCTTATCTAGGCTACCGACATCCTGAACGAAACATTCCAGAACATTATTCACGACCTGGTGGCCAAGGTTCACCGCGAAGAGAAGGTGGCGCGCATGCGGTCCGCAGTGGTTCTTGCCCGACAGAAGGCGGAGGAGGATGCAATCATGCCGGAGGAGGCACCCAGCAAGACATCGACCGATACAAAGAGAGAAATTGTTCTCGACACCAAGAAGCTTGCGGGTATGCGCATGGAGACGGATACAGCCGTTTTCAACCGCGGCAAGGTCTTCCTCAAGGGGAATCCGATGCAAACCGTGAAGGAGCATGTGTGCCCAGATTGCCGCCTCCCAAAACTCATGTACCCGACCACCGGAGCCAATTCTTGCCCGCCTCCCGATCCCAACGCCGAGTACTGTACAAATGTTCCCATGATCGATTCGCAAGGTCATGACGTCCACGGCAAGCTCTTTGCAATCATGCCGAACCCCAAGAAAAAGAAGGGTGACCGAGACAGCACCATTCCTGAAATTCCAACTACCAAGTGCCCTATCTGTCCACGCTACTTTGTCATGACTCGTCTCGCCCAACACCTTGAACGCTGCGTCTGCGGTGGTCGCAACGGCGGCCGCAATAAGACTCCCACAGACAGTGGAGCTAGCAATGGAAATAGCCCCAGTTCATCGGCACCCAAGCGCCCTTACGCCGACGACGACGACGAAAGTCCCAGCCCCACCAAGAAGAAGAAGCTGAATGGACCCAAGAAGGGCTCCACCACAAAGCCCGGGCCTAGTAAGCTCAAGCAATCATTCACGGTTGAGGACAACGACGACGACATCAAGAGCGAGAACGCCGACTAAGCTTCCATTTGTTTTCTCATACCCTTTTTTTCCTACCATGGTGTCCGCGGCGTTTGAGCTTTGTTTTGATGGGCTGGTTATGTCCCATGGCGTCTCTGGGTCTGGTTTGGTCTGGTCATGGTTTGACCTTTCCTTCGAATAAATCTGCATAGATGAATGATGATGAGGGGGATGGGCTTTGTAGGATGTACATTACTTGACAACATGAAATACAACTGACCGAGGCACTGCAAGAAATATGCCACTGACTTGTGCTAATATCAATATTTTCTTTTGTCTTTTATTACTTTAAACTCTTTGACTGGCCGAAAAGCCCATGAGGTATACAATGATAGCAAAATCATAAAGAGAACCTTCAACCACTCACATCAAGCTTCCTCTCCCAGTATATATATTAGCCTCAAGAACGATGACAAAAGAAAGGACTGGATAAAAAGCAGATTTTATGTATGGTTGATATCCAAATTTAAGAGAAAATCTATCCACTGACATTGGATACGTGTATATTGGTCTAAGATTCATGTTGAAATGGATTTGGGCTTTTTTTGAAGACTTTGTGCCTACGTGGTTAGCCAGGCCCCAGGACCCCGTGGACACCTGGGCGATGGTCGACGCTTAATAAGTGCGGGGATCCGGCCTCGGGGGCATTTCATCTGTCATTCACCAACGCCAAAATGTCTAACATGGCTGACCTTAAGGCATGGGCAGCTCCTCGTCTCTCCCAGCTTCTCCCGCTGGATCCAGATTCTCTTTCTCAGGTCATCGACTATGCCGTCAGTCTCTCGAGGGAGGCATGTGCCGATCACCTCAAAAACCTACTTGGCGACTCCCCGGCCGCCCTAGAATTCATCTCCTCGTTTAATTCACGCCGAGAACCCCAGCGACCACCCCAGAACCCTCCCACGCAAAGCAGAGATGCACCGAGATCAAGCGGAGGAGCCAAGAAGGGCAAGAAGAAGGCCCCGCTGCACACTGCCGGCCCACCACGTCGACCCGATAACTACGGCGATGTAGGAGGCGGTTACAAGAAAGCAGACGAAGAAGACTATATGTCTTCTCGAAAGCCAGCTGCTCCCACTCTTGCACAATCGCCACATGCGTCCTCAGCCTCGTCGCGCATTCCCTCTCCCTTACCCGCATCATCTCCGAAGCCACCACCATCTGCGAGTGGCCCTACAATCTCAGACATGTTACCGAATGTGCGATCAAAAGTGAGCAAGTCAACACGTCAAGGTGGAGGGGCGGGATCGTCGTCCAAGGGCAACACAGCTCTTACAACCAACGATATCTCTGACCTCACCGCAGCTATCGCCGCGCTGGAGGTATCGACGAATCCGAGTCTGGGCGAGAGACGTAGTTGCACCTGCTACGGGTCCCTACATCCAGTATTTGATC
Organism: Penicillium fuscoglaucum FM041; assembly: GCA_000576735.1. Taxonomy (NCBI): domain Eukaryota; kingdom Fungi; phylum Ascomycota; class Eurotiomycetes; order Eurotiales; family Aspergillaceae; genus Penicillium; species Penicillium fuscoglaucum. The sequence continues at coordinate 107,433 of HG814228.1, read as the reverse complement.
CAGCGCCCAATTGCCTCAACTGCGGGAAAATTATCTGTTCACTCGAGGGTCTACAGCCATGTTCATTCTGCGGTACACCGCTCCTCTCCGCCGAAGAAGTGCAAGGTATGATTCGGGAACTACGGGCGGAGCGTGGACAAGAGAAGATGCGCGTACACAATGAAGGTGTTCATCATGAAGGGGTTCCTAAGCCTACTGCTGGGTCTGAACCTTCCAGCAAACTGGATGCTGCGAAAGCACACAGGGACAAGCTGCTTCAGTTCCAAGCGCAAAATGCCCGCCGGACCAAGGTTGTCGATGAAACAGCAGATTTCGAGACTCCGAATGTCGCCTCAACCTTGTGGATGACACCCACACAACGAGCGCTGGCGCTCAAGAAGCAGCAGCGGATTCAGCGCGAGATGGACGAGAAGGCTCGTCCTGAGTGGGAGAGGAAAAAGACTGTCATGAGTCTTGATATTAAGGGTGGTAAGGTCCGCCGAGTCTATCATTCCGCACCGGCAGAGCCAACCCCAGAGGCTAGTGAGCCTGAGCCTGTTGCTGAAGGAGGCGCGGAGGACAGCCCGCGAGGACAACATGCTTTCAGCCGAAACCCCCTTCTCGCAGCTGGTGGTCTTATGCGGCCTGTTTGGCGTGCCCCCGAGATAAAGCAGGCCGAACCAGCGGAGCAAACCGAACGAAAACAGACCTGGCGACGTGTGCAAGATGACAACGACGACAACGAGCAATGGATTTTGGATGGAGGAATACTTGGGCACGCGACCTAAACATAATCTCACATCGATTTAACCGCAAGACCCAATGCTTGAGTCTCAAAAATACCATTTCGGGCCATCTTCATAATCCTGAATCAACCAGTCGAGAGGCACTTTATATGGGCTATCCGTCGGCTTCATCGCTGATATCAGTGTTGCAGGTCAGCTTCACGCAGGGGGAAAAAGCGTGATTACTCTGTATCCCTGACTGTGTTTGGCGCATTCCTCGGCCCTAAAAAAAGGGCGGCATCTTCGGAGCGGATGTCTGATTACGATTACCCGTTGTAATTCGGCTAATGACGGTGTTATTATCACACATCCCAGGAGACAACCGAGCTAGTGGAGTCGATAGAGGGGAATATCTGCTAGCAGGGGATGCTGCTGTACTGAATTAGGGGATGACGGCAGTCTGCCAAAAATAGAAAAGATACATTCATCTATGTTGCATTCCTACATTATTGTGTACATAAATGACAATGAATCCCCACGATTTTCATCAGGCCTCGGACTGAAATGTTCATTTCTTTGTCTTTGAGAGCCTACCCACTGGAACCCCGAATCCCCACAAAAGTACCAGACATGAAGTAGGCTTCCCCGCGGATAGCATAAAGTCTACGGGTTGATAGTGCGTGGATATTTAAGCATAACCAATCACCGGCACTCCAATGCATGTATCATCCCCAAACAACCGCCTATAACCGAGCCAAATAAAATACGATCCGTAGTAGAAATCAGCAACTCTTAATTGGGGCTCCAGTCCCATCAGCAAGACCTGTCCAGGTGTTTCGTAGTACGGATCCGTCGTCATTGACCAGAAGGTTCGGTTGGGGGCGGATATCGGCGGCAGCTGGAGTATAAAGGAAGTTTGAGACATATGATAATCTTAGAAAGTACATATGTAATGTGTTGAGCCAATAGGTTGTTTCTTCATGATCATCTCACAAAATGCTCGTTGAATCTGCGTTGGAGTGCTTTTCTCTACAGAGGGCCCTGGGAGGCTTGGTAGGGCTATTAGCCGTAGCGGTACGCATATCCCGTCCTTTTGACACATTTTGATGCCCTCTATCGCCCACTTCCAGAAAGTATTGTGTCCCATAAGTAGACTAATCGAACTCACTACAGACCCTCGCCTACACCCTCTACAATCGCTTCATCCACCCGCTCCGCCGTATCAACGGCCCCCTCCTCGCGTCTATCACACCCTGGGTCCAGCTCTACCATGGTCTGAAGGGTGACCGCCATCTCTGGCTGCACAAGTTGCACAGTCAGTACGGGACACACGTGCGTGTTGCGCCTAATTTCGTCTCTGTCAACTCTGACCGTGGATTGCACGATATCTACGGACACGGGAAACACCTTCAGAAGGCCAAATTCTACAATGCTTTCCCCGCCATCAAGGGCGTGTATAACACACACAACGCTATTGATAAGAGCATGCATGGTCGCAAAAGGAGAGTGCTTAGCCAGGCTTTCTCGGATAATGCTCTCAAGGGCATGGAGGATGTGATGCTCCTCCACGTGCGTCAGCTGTGTGCCGTCCTAGCTGGATATGATGGCGATTTCGAGTCGCATGATCAGAAGGGCAATGTCAAGAACATGGGTGACTGGTTTAGTTATCTCTCGTACGATGTCATGGGCGAGCTCTGCTTCGGCAAGAGCTTTGACATGCTCATTTCTGAGACTCGGAGGTATAAAGTTGGGTTGGTAGATCGTGCTGCGAATAGGCACTATGTGGTAAGCATTTCTATTTCTTCCTATCATTAGGGAACATCTTTATCTGATTCTGTCATAGTGTGGACTTTGGATGCCTCTGGACACATGGGGTCTGGACCAGATATTCATCCGCAAGCTGACCCGCGACCGATGGAACTTCATTATGAATTCGCGCGTTGAAGCCAACGAGCGGGCCAAGGAGCGTACCCAGATTGGTCGGGACGCCAAGAAGGACTTCTTTTATTACCTGTTGAACGCGAAGGACCCAGAGACCGGCAATGGACTCAGCACGCCTGAGCTTTGGGGCGAGTCAAATGTCCTCATGATTGCAGGCAGCGACACAACCTCAACTACACTAGCGGCCACACTATTCTACCTCGTGCGGAGACCAGATGCACTGGCCAAGCTGTGCGCCGAGGTTCGCGGCGCCTTTAATGAAGTCGAAGAGATCATTACCGGCAGCCATCTCGGCGAACTGGTGTATCTCAAAGCATGCATCGACGAGGCGTTGCGTCTGGCCCCAGCCGTGCCCGGTGCCATTCCCCGCGAAGTGATGCAAGGTGGCGCCGTGGTTGATGGAGTCTTCTTACCAGCCGGCACAGACTGCGGCACACCAACATACTCCATCCACCGCCAAGAGCGATACTACCGGGAAGCAGGGACCTATATTCCGGAGCGCTGGATTGAGGACGCCACCTGCACGGCTTCTGGAATGTCATGGCAGACGACCAAGGAGAGCATTGAGACTGCGCGGCATGCATTTTGTCCGTTTAGCATTGGACCTCGTGGATGTATTGGGAAGAGTATGGCTTTTATGGAGATGCGGCTGACACTGGCGCGGCTGGTGTTCCTCTTTGACATGTCATTGGCGGATCGTCAGGGCGAAGACGTGGGGGGGCATCTGGCACTGACGGATCATTTCACCTCCGCGAAGAATGGACCGAATGTTGTGTTTCGACGAAGATAATTTAGTTCAAATTATTTCAGGCAGTTTATCATTTTATATTCTAAAAGCGGTCATGCAGAAGATGTAAAAAGTTGAAACATTCAAGTGTCGCTTATACCCCCCCCCCCCCCTACCATCCCCAAGTTCTCAGGACACGGTTGCGCCCTTGGCATCTCTTCTCAATCATTTTATTTGTGTACATTTGAAGAATCATATTTACATGGACCTGATTGAAGGGGATTATTCATTATGACCTCGCCCCTGATTGTGACGTTCGTGCAAGCGACTATTTTGAATGCCATCTCCAACATCCTCGCGCAGTTGATTGATCAGCGCAACAACAAAGTAAGAAACTACTAATGTTTTCTTGCCCAAACATTGACAATTAACAAATTATTAGGCCCCATTCACTCTAAATACACCAGCTCTTCTTCAATTTCTGGGTTATGGCCTCTTAATCGTGGCCCCTAATTTCTACTGGCAACGCGCCCTGGAAGCGCGTTATCCAGGCTTTCCTACGCGTTCCGAGCTCTCAGGTGCATTCAGTGTTCGATCGCTGAAATCTATCTTCTCACCCCGCTCATGGCTTTCCCTCTTCTCAAAATCCCGCGAGGATGATTCGCTCCCCAGCCACAAGGAGAAAGAGAAGCATGTCCGATGGGCGCCACGAGCGCAGAAATCCGGGCTGCGTAGCTTCTTCATGAAATTCTTCTTTGACCAGACGGCTGCCTCGATTGTGAATCTCGTGCTATTTGTGGTTCTCATCAACCTGCTGAAGGGAGAGACTCTGGCCAAGTCGTGGGAATTGGTTGTTTTGGTAAGTTGCTCTGTTCTTGAACAATAGTGTTGATTTACATGCTGACTTCTGCAGGACTTCCGGCCTCTTATGAGTGCCCGTCTGAAGTATCGGCCTGTTGTTTCAGTCTTGATGTACACAGTCATTCCTGTGGACCGACGAGTGGTTTTTGGAAGTGCATGTGGGGTGATCTGGGGTGTGTATTTGAGCTTATATGCAGGCGTTTAGGCCTGTCCCTTCTGCCCTGTCCTTCTGCTTCTTTTCTGTTACTTCAGCGTTGTATTATCAAAGGAAATGTTAGAATAATATGTCAAGCTTTTACTTGTGAAAGCCAAATAATATAAAACCTGATTCAAAGTCAAAGAAGTAAAGAAGATATTCATTTTCCTGCTGACATACTAGATCTACTGCAAATCTCTGCCTTACATCTGTAAAGATTTCCAAGGGTCCTTTCATGTTGGAATCAAGTGTTATATCGCATCTGCTACAGTCAGGGGTTCCTCATCTTCTCTTGGCCCTCCACACCACCGACCACTAGTTAAATGTCTGTCGATAACTGGAAATCGTGTACGGCTATGGGTGAACCCGATGATAATAGGCCAATGAGCAACAAGCCAAGAGAGGGTTTTATTCCAGTCGAGAAATAAAATAAAAACTTTCGTTTGAAACATAAATTCTATCACAGAAAGCAATTATATTGATTGGGCTTTTTATCCGACATTAATATACGCATGAATTATCATAAACAATAGAAAGCTGGGAATATGGCCCAGTACGATAATCCGTGGACCATCCCACAAAGAACAGAGACCAAAAAAGGAGAAGGGAGCGACAATTAAGAATGTGCACGAAAAGACTCCCCAGTCCGAATTTGAACCTCAAACAGCCGTCACCTCGATCTTCTTGCCCTTGACAGACAACCACTCAACGAAGATGGGTCCAATGAGCGACAACGCGCCCATGGCGACAGCAACGTAGAACGTATTCACAACAGCAGCATTATAGGCGGTCAGGACACGCTGTAGGGCATCGCCACTAACAATAGTGCGGAGCATGGTGGCGCCAGCAGAGATGAGCTTCGGAGCGTCCTCATTAGGCGCATAGTGTGCCAAGTTCCGGACGAGCTGGTTCTGGAACACGTTCTGTGCAACCGAGACAAAGATAGCGCCACCAAGAGTCTGGGCGAACATGACGATAGCCGTGCCACTGGGGATATCTGCGGGTTTAAGCGCAGTCTGAGTGACAATCATAGGCTGCTGCATGCCCATACCCAGACCGATACCAAAGAGCGCTTGGTATCCGATCCACTTGGAGTGGTTTGAATCTGTCTCTAGGGTCGTCAGGAGTCCTGCGCCGATGGTCATGATGATGGAAGAGGCGATCATGAAGGGTGTGTAGTATCCACAGGCGGTGACTAGACCACCGGCCAGAATAGATACAACCACGACTGCGATGATCATGGGCAGGTTCATGATGCCAGATTTTAAGGCGGTTGCACCCTTGATTGATTGGAACCAGATAGGGAGCTAAGAGTGGTTAGAGTTTTGATCGGTACGAGTGGGAAGGGGAAATGAAGAAATGGAAAGGGTGCTCACATAAAATGTCAGGACAAAGAAAGCAGCACCGAGAGCAAGGGCATACCATGCTGAGCCCCAAATGTTACGGTTCTTGATCAGGCGCGGTGGGACGGTTGCGCGGTCCCCGGCCCAAATCTCGACAGCAATGAAGGCGAGACCGAGAACGCCAAAGACCACGAATAAGCCGATAATGCGACCACTGCCCCACGCGTACTTGGTGCCACCCCATTGCAGCGCGAGCAACAAGCTGATGATAGCGGGCAGGAAAAAGAGGGAACCGATCAAGTCCAGCTCCTTGAGCTGTTCCTTCAGGGTGTTCTTCTTTAGGATGGCTTTGGGTGTTTGGAAGAAGCAAAGCACAAAGAGGAAAGTCACCCCTCCGAGGGGCAAGTTAATATAGAAACACCAACGCCAAGTGAGGTGATCGGTAAAGGCGCCTCCCATACTGTCTGAAATTAGCACGACTCTGCAATCAAGAAACAAACAGAAAGAACGTACAGAGGACCAGCTACATTGGCAATGCCAAACATGGCGCCAATGAGACCCGTATACATAGGTCGCTTGACCAGGGGTACACTCTTGCTGATGATGAGGATAGAGCCCGAGAAAAGACCAGCCGCTCCAAGTCCGGCGATGGCTCGGCCGCAGATGAGTCCAACAGAGGAGGGAGTGACAGCGCAAACGAGCGAACCGATCTCGAAGATGCAGAGCGCGATGAGATAGATCCACTTGATCGAGTAGAATGTGTACAGTTTGCCAAACATCAGGGACACGGCGCATGTTGTCAGTAGATACGAACTTCCATACCATCCGACGTCGTCGAGCGAGTTGAATTGATCGGTGATCTTGGGAATCGCTGTTGCAATAATCGTGTTATCCTGGAGGATCGGTGTTAGCTGGATAAACCTATCAAAACAACCTGACAGTGCGTACCAATGCCACGCAGAACACGCATAGACAGAGAGCAATGCTGATTAGAGATAATCTCCATGCGTTTGGATATTCTTCTTCTTCGTCTGTTTCCCCGGGCGTTTCAGTGCCACCGTCCTCTTTTTTCTCTTCTTGTGTTGGCTGCTTGTCGAATAGTGCATTGGGGACCAGCTCCTTGCTGGAGTCGTTGTGAACAGGTGTTGGGGTGTTACGGCTCGCAAGTTCTTTCTCGGTGCCATCAATGGGAGTCGAGTTTCTCCTCAAAGGCTCATCGACCAGAGTGCTCTCTTTCTCACTAGAGGGCTTCGAAGTCTGACCTCCAACCTGGGAATGGGTGTCGTCATTGGGTGCCACGTTGTTGTGCTCGGTTTTGTGTTCAGTGTTGTGTTCAGTGTTCTGCTCAGTCTTGTCTACGGGTACATCTGCCTCTTTGGGAGATTTGGCTTTGAAGACATCGAGGAAGCCCATAATGAACGAAACCAAAAAGAAAACAGCAGTATTAAAAAAATAAACAAAAAGCCCGTAATGAGATTTAACGAAAGTTGGGACGAATAAACAAAAACAGGAAAATAGCGAGACTTAAAAGAAACAGGGAAAATAAGCCAAATTATTGGCATTAGAAACACAACCAGTTCATACAGGTCTCATCGGGAACCTTGCCTCTAGATATCTTGGGAGGGGATAAAAGGGCCAATCCAGGTTGCACAGAGCCCTGCGATCGTATTTCAGGAGTCCATGTGGTACATAAAGACCTCCGCCGAGCTGCATATCCTGCAGAATTCTTTTTTCTCGGCCAGGCAGCGAAGTTTAGTTCTCAAGAAATGAACTAGTTAGTCTATTAGTTCGCAACAATTGACAATGCAATATGCAACTATGATTAGCTGCAGTAGTCCTGAACATCGTGAATTGTCAGAAAGGACAACGGGATTGCTCTCATCCGACAGGATCTGAGTCAAAATTCGCGCTTGAACGCGGACGAAATGTCGAGTTCGCTTTGCCCAGGCGGGGCCGCAGTCAGGAGAATGCAAGGATCAGGGCGATCTATTATTCAATTGTTGCATGAACTTATGTAAAAGTCTTTCTTTGGGGTTGCTCGCCAATCAACGATCAGGGGGATGTGAATAGTACATTGCCCCTTACTCGGGCATCCAACAGAGAGAAACATTGTCTCTGCTGTAACGGATTGCAGTACACCGCTGTTGATGCAACAGGGGGAAAGGATAAACATGGGATCCGACCGAATAATTCTGATGGAAGTGGAGAGATGAGCTAATACATAGTTCTATGTAATTCTTGCGGAGTTTACAACTGTTGTCGAAGGAATGATCGACGGCTGAAGCTGACAGGGATCTAACGGGATGGGGATTAGTGCGGTTTGGAACCACGGAAGCAAGTCGGAGATCGGGGTTAAGCTTGTCTTTGTTCTTACCTTATCTTCATAGTTCGGTGGTAACATGTATTCTTCACATGCTCATACTCACATTTACGAGGGGGGGATAGAGGGAGAAAGAGAAGAAAATAATCAACAGAGGTCATGAGGTACCTCTCCCATTCGTGGAGGAAATTGCACAGCTATGGTAACATATTTCAAATATAGATTGCATACATGTCCTACTACAGCATTAGCATGGTCTCAGCTGGTTTACACTGGCACTCCCATTATGAATACTCAATGGTATCCATGAGGAAGTAAATAGCTGTCTTGAAGCCATCATCTGAGTAGTCTTTGTACTCGGAATAGAGAAAGCTTGTCATTGCTAGGTTATATCGAACATAGTTATATTGAATATTGCTTCAGAACCTCTGAATTTTCAAAGATTTCAGGGGATACCCATACTTGTCCACGGGGAGGGGCCATGCTACAGGTGCCCACACCAGGCAGACTACAACTAGATATTTGGTGTAGTACAACATGCAGTATTCACATGCAGCATTAGCAGCATAGAGCTTGATTATTGTCTATGACTACCTACTTACCTTGTGTCCATATAGGGCCTATAGATACTGATAACGGAGATAGAATAGAGGGGGAGCTTTAATTCCGATCAATGCGGCCTCATGGGCCCGCCAAATCGGTTGACGAAATCAGTTAGCTGTTCCCACCGATCCATTAACTCCGGGCTTCATTTATAATAAAGTAAGAAACCCAAGTATAAAAAGGGCACCTCAGCCGACTAGAATACATCATCCAACCACCATCAATCTGCATAACTACAAACAATACAATATATCAACCATACAATGGACGAACTCTTTGCACCTGCTCCGGAGCCCGCTACCCCTCTGGGTCGGTACCGGGTCCTCTCCTCAACAGCAGGAGTCCGCGTCTCCCCCCTCCAGCTAGGGGCAATGTCCATCGGCGACGCCTGGAACCAAGTTATGGGTAGCATGAGCAAAGAACAATCTTTCGCGCTACTCGACGCCTTCGTCGCCGCCGGCGGCAACTTCATCGACACAGCAAACAACTACCAGAACGAGCAATCCGAAGCCTGGCTTGGCGAATGGATGGCCGCACGTAACAACCGCGACCAGATTGTGCTAGCCACCAAGTTCACCACCGATTACCGCAGCCACGCAGCCGGGAAGGGCAATGTCCCTAACGCCTGCGGAAACCACAAGCGCAGCATGATCCTCAGCGTCCGCGACTCTCTCCGCAAACTCCAAACCGACTTCATCGACGTTCTCTACCTCCACTGGTGGGACCACACCACCTCCATCGAGGAGATCATGGATTCCCTCCACATACTCGTCGAGCAGGGCAAGGTCATGTACCTCGGTATCTCGGATTCGCCCGCGTGGGTCGTTGCGGCGGCGAATACATATGCGCGCGCGCATGGCAAGACGCCTTTCTCCATTTACCAGGGACGGTGGAACGTGATGCGTCGCGACTTTGAGCGCGATATCCTGCCTATGGCGCGGCATTTCGGCATGGCGCTTGCGCCATGGGATGTGCTTGGTGGTGGACATTTCCAAACTGCTAAGCAGCTCGAGGAGCGGAAGAAGGCAGGTGAGGGTCTGCGCAGTGTGATGGGTGCTGAGCAGACGGAAGAAGAGAGGAGTATCTCTGAGGCGTTGGCCACTGTTGCTGCTGAGCATGGGGTTGAGTCGATTACTACTATTGCATTGGCTTATGTGCTCTGCAAGGCGCCAAATGTGTTCCCACTTGTTGGAGGCCGCAAGATTGAGCATTTGCACGATAATATTCAAGCTTTGTCGATTCGCCTTACGGATAAGCAGATTGAATTTTTGGAGGCGGCGACTACTTTTGATATTGGATTCCCCGGTAACTTCATTGGGGAGGATCCAAGTACCAATGGTGGCAAGGTGGCCTTGCTGATGGGGTCGGCTGGTCATATTGATTTTGTGCAGGCATCTCGGGCTATTGGATATGAGCCTGGAAAATAGAGGATTTTGATCTGTTTCAGAAGTACATAATGTCAGTAGGACTTATGTGAATATTGTTCTATTTATCCATACTGCGGTACATTTACTCGGAGATTGAATAATAAGCAATGGAATTGTGAAATAAGAAATAGACAAGAAATGAAGATGACAATGGGCATAGAAGCCAGTTCAATGCAATGTACTGTTATCGCACGCCGTTCCACGCCTGGAAGGCCTCGAAGACGGCTTTCCATCTTCATATTGAAAATTCTGCCCCCAATATAGCAATATCGTTATGGAGAATGGATGGAATAATGGGGCATGATAATTGCAGATGCCCGCACCCGCAGGTAGGGAACTTCTGCAGATTGGCAAGTTGACCATCAAGATCTGAATCTTGATTTCAGCTGACAGTGTTGCCATGGGTTTGGATGGGCGAAATATGAGAGGATCTGGGTTGGGTATTTGTTTTCGGGGGTAACCGATTGCGGCAGGCCTGAGATTTGAGTAACATCAGGGAGGTCGACCAAGCCAGCTTTCAACTCCGCTGGGAAGAGAGAGGATGATGGCCGCTGTAAAGGTGATGAAAACGAAGAGCTTCGACCAACAAAAGACATAAATGAATGTAATCATAGTATAGTTCAGGTCATTTATTTCTCGTGGGGAATTTCGATGCCATCGTTCTTGTTAGCGACGAGCGCAATCAGAGCTGCGCCAACACCGCTGCCATCCTTGGAGATGCCAATGCGGATCTTCTTGTCGCCTGCAACTCCGACTTCGGGAACTTCGCGCAAAGCCTCACGCATATGCCTTTCAAAATTGGGGTAGAATTCAACGAGACTGCCATCCACACCAATGTCAATGATATCATCGGTCTCAAGCTTGTTGGTGTGCACGAGAATGGCAGCCAGCGGAACGGCGCTCAGGCGAGCGGCACGTTTTCCAATCGCGTGAACTATGATTTTCACAGCCTGGCACTCTTCAAAGCTGGGGTTCTCAATCTCGAGGTGATCCTTCAATGCGGTCTTCACATCCACCAAGTCCTTGCTGCTATCAGCCTCGACTGTACTCAACATGCTGGTGTCCAGTCCCCATTGACGGAAGAGCATAGATCCTTCAGGAAGGATGACCTTGGAGTTCTTGTTGGCCTTGAACAATCCCAGGTCGTTGTCGCGGTGTAGAGACAAGAGTGCACGGCGCAGAATTTCGCCCAAGAACATACCCGAAACACGCTTCTCGAACATCTGCACACCGGGGTTGTTGCTGTCAGCATCAAGCTCATCATCGAACACCGTGGTAGGGAGCACGCTCATGTGATTATCGAAGCTACCCCACTCGGCATTGATAATCATCTCGCCCGTGGAGTCGTCAAAGTGGGCATCCTTCATGTTCTGGAGCTTGGTGATGTTCTTGGTCTTTTCCACGTAAGCACCGTTGGTACCGGTTCCAAAAATGGCACCGAGGAAAGTGCCAGTCTCGCCTGGCGAGGTGTATGAGCGGGCCATAAGAGTACCAACAGTGTCGTTCACCAGTGCAGCCACACGCACTGGCAGGTTCAAATCATCAATGGCGGACTGAAGCAGCGCGCAAACATCGTGGCCAACCGCATCGGGGATGTTAAAGCCCTTAGTCCAACGGATCAGTGTTCCGCGGTTGATACCGCACTGGCGCACAGGGAAACTGAAGGTAAAGCCCAAATCGAACAAGTCCTCTTCGTTGTAATCTTCCCGTCGGCGGAGCTGGTGGGCCTCGAAGTGCTCGTTGTGGTGAATGCGAAGGAATGCTTCGATTTGACGGGCCAAGAACAGGAAGAGATCCTTCGATGTGCCAGAGGCCATCAACTCCCGAGGAATTAGGATCTTGGATTGGGTGAGGGAGAAGGTAGTATCGCCGTGCAGGAGGACCGAGCACACACGGAAGTTAGTGCCACCGAGGTCGACAGCCAAGTAAAGGCCCTATAACAAGGAGAATCAGCGCGCAATTCCCGTTGTAATAGTCAGCCTTTCATACCTTTTCTGTGCCATTTGGCACCGCAGTCACGAAGGTAGGAATTTGGCTCAAGGTGGTGCCCTCTTTGGTCAAGCCCTCGTTGGACTGCTTAATGTACTCGGCAACCCCGCGTTGCACTTTCTCGGCGGGGTAGTCAAAGTCACGCGCAATGCGCGTGGCCTGGTCCAATAGTGAAGAAGACATGGTGTAACAAGAAAGGAGAATAGCTGGTTGGGTAGAGAGTTGAGATACCAGCTAAGAAAAGAATGGATGAGAGTAGAGGAAGAAGAAGTGAAGAAAGGAAAAAAAGCGGGCGAGTGGAAAGAAATAAGAAAGACACGAAACATGGGCACCCTGGGGCAGAATCTCAAGGTGGGATGACGGAGGGCGGGATCCATGAAGTCAGTTTGGTACCTTGGCAGTACATCTCCCACCGTAATAATTCCCACAGTTAATGAAGTATCAACGTTGTACTCGTAGAGTATCGGGGGATTGCCGGGTTCACCGGAGGCAAATGTTACTTTATATTATATTGTATGAAATTGTACGCTTTCAATTTTCATTATTTGAACCGTAGGGGAGAATAGAGGGAATCAATAAACATTGTTTTGTATAGTAATGATCCCATCTACCGAAAGCAGCCTCTATACATTCCCAGGGCATTCATCACTTGGATTTTCTTTTTTCCATGACGACATGAACACCAACATTTAAATTTTTGGTAGATTTTAGGCAGTTGTGGGGAGACATTGTCACTGGTTATTACTGGTCAATTCTTTTCACCTGCATATTTTCCCCCGACTTCACCGGTGAGCGACACAGGTTAAGACCGGGGCAGGGGACGGGAATATACAAAATGCCACATCGGGGGATAACCTTGGTATTTTGCGCATTACCCCCCAAATAATATAGTGTATTCCTGCATCTGCTGATTTGCGTGATTTGAAAATATTGACATTCGATCACGCTTATACACAGTACAACACATGTATGTACAATATACATGCTGGACATCAGGAGACGATCGGAATAGATCGGCCCCATCCCGGTATACTCGGTCTCAAATATGGCCGAATGCACGGAATCCCGAGTGTGGATGTGTGAAACCCCATGGAGAGATGATGAGACATGTGGCTTTTCTCTTATTAATACATATGGAGTTCCATGGTTATTCTTCTTCTTTTCCTTTCCAGCTCTACAAGGCCTACGTAAGATCGTCATAACACCATTCCGGTTTAATGACCACTATATGTAACTATCATATCTAGGGAAGTTCAAGTGGTTTGTAACAAGACTAAAATACCATGACTGGTATTTGGAAGTAGCCCTGGAGGGTCGACGTTTTGCACTCTGAACCCCACAGTTTGGTAATGTACACTAGGTATGAATTAGGGTTATCAACTTTGAGATTGATGAAACTTTAGCACGTACAAAGATACATACCCCAAGCTTCAAGCAATGGCCATGATCACTACCTTGCTTGCATGGAGACTATGCAGAATTAGCGTACCGGTCAATCTTATTCTTTGTTTAAACGGCATATTGTTCGTACAATGCTTTTCTTTCTCATATGATACATATGAACTTGCCCTTTGTTACTGATCGTGCCAGAATATATCACCCAAATGTCTATATAGCAATAAATTGTGCAGAGACTAAGCACACGGAGTAGTTTGATTTACTGGTTGGTGTGGAAATCATAGCTGCCATGACCCTTTAGCCATGTCAACCGCATTTGAGAAATATACTTGTTATATAGTTCTGCGGGTATTCATTGAAGAATTGATTAAGGCCTGACCGATATCTGGAGACCCTATTCAAGTCCTCTCAAAGTACGGAGTAGTGTTGTTTGATTCCGTCATACTTTTCTTTTTCAATACGTCATATCATTTGCAACCCTGCGTTGGGCATTTGGAGTTGTTGGCGCTAAGCCCTTCACTGTTAGTAATTTAGGATTGTACTGTGAAATAAAGCCGCCATATCGCTCAAATATCATATCGATGTACACTAGTAGTTGACCATCAGGATGCATGTTGAGACCAGCCGGGCAACTGGGCAGCTGGAGCCCCGGGCCGAGGATGACTAACATATATTCACGTGACCTCCAACATCCTCCGAACTGAACGGGTTGTGAGCGGGCATCTCGAACCATCACTGTCTTTCAATCTTAACAGGACAAGTCCTTTTTGCCGAAAAATGGGTGCTGGAAACTCCAAGCCTGAGGCTTCGGCTGGCTCACAACATGTGTTCTCCAGGTATTTGCTCTCCGAACTCGATTTCAGCTTCCGCGGCATTTGGTGCTTGACAGCGGAGAGAACGGGAACTACCTTCCAATTGGCGCCAATTGCGAAGGGCAGATGGTTCCTACAGATCTAAATGAGCTCTCAAGATCCTATCACCATTTGCGACACCGCGGAGCTCACCCGAACCATTCTACAGCCAACGCTAACCTACCCATGCACAGCAACTCTCCCGTCCAATTCTCCTCAAACCTAGTCGATGCACTCCAATCGACCTCAGAGGTGAGCACAACACAGCTATAAGCAAATGCCCAGCTCGATCCAAAAAAAGCTCACAATCCACCAATCAAACAGACCGACTCCACCCGCGCCAAAGCCCTGGAATTGGAGATCCAGAACCGCGTCGCACAGGAACTGCAACGCCTCCGCGCACGCGAGCAGCAAACCCTCGCCGAGATCGAGAAGCGCATCTCCGAGTCCAAAGACACCACCTCCCTGCCCATCTCAGCAGCGACTGCGCCCCTCGCCCCCTCCACCTCGGGCTACCCAGCCGGCTCACTGAACCTGGACGCACCGCGGATCCCCTTCGCCGGCCGCCACCACGACCCCGTGCCTACAGTCGCCGCGCCGCAGGAGACCGTTGCCGCCGCACAGCCCGTTGTTAAGCGCGATATCTCGCGCGAGTCTGTAGCTGCCGAGATCGAGCAGTTGCGGAGCAAGCTTGATGGGCGGAGGAAGCTTGTGGAGCTCGATGATGGAGTTTCCAAGGCCCGCGCGGATGTTACTAGCTGCCTGCAGTTGAATGACCGTCGGCCGTTGAACTGCTGGGAGGAGGTCGATGCTTTCAAGCGTGAGGTTGCACGCATGGAGGCTGCTTTCGTGGATCGCATTGTGGGTTAGATTGGTTGGTTCGGGAATACAGCGGCTTGATGTAAAGTCTCTACGTTTTATGGGACCTGATTTTGGGTTGGGAGCTGCTGTACTGTATGTATAGAACGTGCATTTTTCTTTGTTCCATTTGTTTTCATCTGAATAGGATAGAGATAATCCATGGATGAGAGTGGATCTTCGTTTAACCCTTGCGAGGGCGATTTTTATTGGCTCGTAGAAAGATATACAAAGTATCTAGTTAATGGGGCAGACAGTGTTTGGAACCACAATTGGGCATCACTGCTGGGCAAGGGCTTGGATTTGATATCATACAAACTCCCACATCCCTAGACGCCCACTCTTCTCTCCTGAGGCCCGAATAATACACATTCTTCTCTCCGAGGGCTTGACGTTGGGAGCCAATACCTTCGAAAGCTGGATAGACCCAATGCCTGTTCCTTTGCCTTCGGAGAGATTATAGTTACCTGTGGTGACAAAACCAATCAGGTCATCTTCAGTGGGCACATCCAATGGTTCAGAGTCGGGTTCCCCGTCAGCAGATGAGATAAGAGCCTTAGCAAGAAGACGCCGAGCATCTTCAGATTCGGGTGCAGTGTTTCCTGCTTTGGAGAGCTTCAGTTGACCAGGCTTGTTGGTGCCTGCTGAGCTAATATCGAGCCATTTCTGGCGTAGAGCTGGGTCTGTAGGAAGTCGGTAGATCCGTGCGCGGGGTGTGGGTGTGCCTCGCGTGGTGAGAGAAAGGTATACCGTGGCAAGGGTGGAAATATCGACGGATGTTTTGTTGAGCTTGTTCAGGCTTTGGTAGGTATCGGCTGGAGGGAGGCGGACATTGTGAATATCGAGGGGTGGGATGATGGGGGTAGAGGGGTCCTTTGTCTCAGCCTCCGTAGACTCGGTTGGCTTTTTGACTGAGCTTCCATCGGCGGTTTCGGTCGTAGTATCGTCGCGGTTCGGCCCTTGGATAAGCCTTTCCCAGTCACAGGCCCATCCGTGGCCTATCTCTCCCTTTGGACGACCATCACCCAACGAAATGTTATCGAACTCGGGACGCCGGCCCTTAGGACGTCGCTCCCAATCATGTCGAGATTTCTCGGTCTCACGCTGGCTCCATTCCCAGCCAGCTCGTGTTCCCGGAAAATCTCCAGGGAACCAAGCCTCACCTGCTTCGAAAGCAAGTTGCTGCTGCTGCTTTAAACCACCAAGCAATGGGTTTCCTCCGCTAGATAGTGGGTAGAACATGATTGAATACCAAACCGGGACAACACATTTCCATGGTAATAATACGGTCCAGGACCCCGGGGCATTGCTACGTTTGGCCCGGGCTTGTGGCTTGTTTGCGAGTATCATGATCGGAATTTGAGGATCCGATGGTTGAGATGGCGGAAGTTCACCAGGACCGGCAAGAGTGCGGCGCCGGTTGATAGCCTTCTGGCTCGGGAGCTGACGAGACGCTGTTAACCGAGTGGGTCGGTCAAATAGCTTAGAGGGGCCTTGCGTTTTGTCCGGATGCCATGTAGAAAGTAAGATAGCAAGGTCATTCATGTGTGATTCGTTGTCGGGGACGTGAAGTGTGCGTGGCGGGAAGTGCAGGCGGGGATCAGAAATGGCAAAAGAGAGCAGGGCATTATGCGGTAGTGAGGACGGATTCGACACCCCCAGAAGAGATGGCCAGACGGCTTCCGGGCTTTGTGCTGATGGAGCATTACCATCCAGAATTGGTTTCAATGCCGCCAACAGGGCCTCGGTAGACCCTGGCCCTGTGATTTCAATACTGCCAATTTCGAATCGCAGGTCCTCGACCATAACAGGCGGGTTTTGCGATTTGGATACCCCAAGAACATCCGTCCACAGCTGCAGGAAAGCCGAAGGATGGACTCTAATCCAAAGTTTGCGGTGATCTTTCTTCGATGACTTGGGCTGAGGTTCGTCGGCATCAACCATCTCAACATCTTCCTGCTTAGCACACCATACCAATGTGACTGGTGCAGTTGGACGTTTCGGATGATCCTTTTCAAAAGTCCAGGCCTGTAGAGACCGAGTCCCGGCTCTCCATTTCTTCCCCTTGGTGCCCCATGCATTGTCCCCGTTCACGCCCACCGCCGTTAGGACGGCCTGGATAGCGGGTTCCGTTCCTTCCAACTGAATAGTGGACATATAGCTCATATCCCACGCAACGGCACCCCGGGCGCCTCGAGCCCGGTGCGTAGGCCGATAGCTTTTCTCAGTGGGGGATAAAGGAACAGCAAAGCGCCAAATCGGGTCTTTAGTCGTCGCCATGTGAGCTCGCTTTGCATGATACAAATGAGTAGGTAGCCATGTCTTGCATTTCTGGCGCTTGCGGTATTTAGGCTCTGCTGGAGTAGGCCTCGACAGCTTGTTCTTCTTGATCTTGGGAACTCGTGGTGCGATATCGAAGGCATGGCTTCCCTCCTTCTCCAAGGAAGTTTGGTTCTCTTGGTCCCGATTTATTTTCGCGGCCGCCCGTCGAGCCTTGGTTTTCGAGTTGATAGCCTGTAGCCGCCGAGCGGTATCGAGTCGAATGCGCATCATCTGGGATGGTTTGCGTCTGCGCGCCGTAACAGTAGGTGTGTTATCCTCGGCCATCTAATATTGGTGACATAGCGGGTTAGTAAACAGCTATTTGGAAATCGTACACCATTTTCAATAGGTACCTCTCGCTTCGCCCGAGCTCTCAATCTCCGCGGTACTCGTTTCACATTGTGACTCGCCGTCCGCCGTCGTAGGGAGCGGGGAACTTTTTGGAAGGCTCGTGTCGTGAGCGCATTTTTCGACCGCTGCATCCCCTCCTCCAGAGCCTGGATCTCAAATGCCCGAGCTGCAGAGTAGGCGGCGACATCGAGCTCGCCTGTTGCGGAGAGGGCGGCGTCGGCCGACTGCACAGCCAAGGTGCGCGCATCAAATGTTTTGGCGCGTTTGCGAGATGCCCCGGCTGGGCCATGCGGACCTGGGGGGGCGAAAGGTTTCCGCTTAGCGGAAGGGTTGGAGGCCATGGCTGCTGATTGAAGTTGTGTGCATCGACGTTTCAGAGGTAAAAAAGTTGCCGGCCTTGGCGCGTCATGATCGGCGACCCCAGGATGATCTTATTTACTATGTACTCTTTTACTACTCCGTAATGGTATCTACTTTCTTGAATATTGTCTAATCACATTTTTAATTTGCTGTTCTTGTAATTCGGACATCTCCTATAAGTGAACAAATAGTTCGCATAAATCCCAAAATTGGGATATGCCTCACATTACCACGGCGACATGGTCTGTCATATACTTCTGGATGTCGCCCAAGAAACAGGCGGCCACAATCGAGACGCCACCAAATGCAATACTAACATAGTATACCCATTTATATCCTTCAGCATATGCAATCTGACCAGCCCCTACAACCATTTGATATGCAGTCTCATTGCCAGCAATACCGGGGATTGTGCGCAGCTCGCCCAGCAATGAGGCACCTGTCAGCTCAATTGCTTCGCCAATCAGTTTAACATCGGTGATGTTGAGTTCTTTCATCATCACACCGCCGATGTAATGTGTTGCTGCGGGGACAAACTTCGAGATGAAGACATTGTAGTAAATAGTGTAGCCGATGCCACCGCCTACCACGCGAATAGAGAGGGTGAGTGCAGATATAGTAGCAATCAGATCCTGGCGAAGGCTAATGTCAGTAGTCAAACTTCCTCCCTTGCAGCAAAAACAACTCACATCCGGGCAAATAATTGTGGTAATAATCGAGGCTGGCACCACAATACCTCCAATTCCAAGGCCAGCAAGGACGAGAATTCCCCAGAGCTGATACATATTATCGGTGCCGCCGATAGACATAGCACCGCATCCTATTTTGGGGAAACAAATTAGTTTTTTAGGCACTCTTATACCCACCAGGAAAACTCACCTGCAGTCATCATAACGCTGCTGACGATCAAGAGCTCCTTGTTATGCCCACGAAGAACACTTAGAAGCGCAAGCACAATACATGCCCCTGCCATGATTCCAAAGCCAATAGGGAGACTGCGGACACCCACATCAACTGGGTCATGGCCATAGACATTGAACGATTCCGTGGGCCAGAACATGAGCACGGAGAAGAAATTGGCACCGGAGATGAAAGTAATGACAAGGGTAAGACCTAGAATCCGAGGCTCTTGCTTGAGGCGGGATGGGAAAATGGGGTATTTGGCTCCATAGATTTCCCAGAAAGCAAAAGCAACAAGCAGAAGGAACCCAACGATCAACGGAGCCAGGACATGTGCAGATGTCCATGGATACTATATTAATACGTCAGTAAGAAATCCACAACCCTGCACGGGATATTTTCAAGCATACCATATATCCACCCCATTGCAGACCGGCCAAGAAGACAATCAGACCAGTGATGCTGAGCAAGCCACCAACAAAGTCGACCCGGCCAATTATCTCCTTTCGGCTCAAACCAGCTGAATTGACCCGTGGCGGAGGGAAGTAGAACAGAATGGTGATCAACAAACCAAAGGCGCTCCACGCAGCACAGAATGCACCGACATAGCGCCAATGGGTGTGATACGCGATAAGCTGAGCCCATAGCACGGACGGGCAGAATGGTGCGATGGTGAAGATAAGTATCGACACATAAAGTCCTCTCTTTCGAGTCGGCGCCATCTCGGAGGTTGCAGCCAGTGCTGTCAGTTCATTTATCCCGGCACCGGCACCAGCGATGGCCATGCCCGCTGTGGATATGTCAGCGAATGTATACCTTGGTATCTGGGTAAACACTGACCGATGAAGTTGTTCATTGTGTGCACTGTACTACAGATTATCATTCCAATAACTATCAGTGATGCTCCAATAATAGCGACTGGGCGGCGTCCGATTAAATCTGATAGAGATCCAACAAAAGGGCATACACCTGCAAGGCCGAGTAAGTTTGCAAGAACCTAAGCATATACCCGTTAGTCATTGCCATATGCTTCACTGAGTATAGACTCACAAACCAGACCCATCGGTCTGCTCCACCGATGTCTCCATAAATGTAGGGTGGGATGCCGCCTAGTGAAAAGGCATCAAAATTATATCATAGTTTCCACGTTGTTTTTTGACATACCAAACAGGTAGACTGGGATCTGACTCCCAGTCCACAAGAAAGCCATGGCAGCAAAGCCCATGAAGCGACGGAAAGTCATCTTTGTAAGATCAGTATTGTCGCAACCACAAATTGAACAACCGAATCCTACCGGGATATCCTTCTCGGACTCATGCATAGCTTCCTCTAATCCCGGTTCAATCATTTTCTGGTGGCTATGCTGCGAAGTGTCACTATTTTCGTGATGTTGTATCACAGCCTTTTCGTCGACCGGCCGACTCGATTGAAGGATTGAGTCCGCCATGATGATCGTGAGTTAAGGGCAGTACAGATGGTGGATTGACCTTGGCCTCGACTCAAACAAAATTGGATGTAATTCAAATTGGACTGAGATGCTGACGAGATTTAAAATTCAATTCAGAGTATCGAAGAAAAAACAGGACAATATAAACTCATTTCAGGTCACTGAATCAGTCCCATGTGTCATAGAGACATCCATCTCACGGAGCGTAATGAATCAAAGTGGGGAAATTAAGACAAGCTAATGAACGTTGAATCAGATAGCCGGGATAGTAATGCTTGAAATCCAGAAAATACCGAGGCAGCTTGGCAATTCCCTCATACATGGCGGTTGGTGATTCGAGGGCAAACACGCTAGGGCAAATGCGGGGGAGAAAACGCGGAGAAGGTGGATGCATCCAGTTGGTTCACGAGTCTACTACTCCGGAGACCCATGCCAGAACGGGGATCAGCCCCGAAACAATCGGAAACCAAATACCAGGAGAATTTGAGTATTGAATTTATAATGTCGAATGTACAAGAGACGATTGTATCTGTTAGAAGTCATCAGATAACACATCCATGGATATTTGTACATAAATGTTTCATATATGAGGTCTGTTTTTCCCTTGCTAACTTGCGGCTTTTCAGTTGACTTCGTCCCAGGGGGCTAGGAGGCCGGTGCTGAGTTTATTATAACTTGGGCCGGAGGTTCCAAGAAGTCACACGATCGAAGAAAGCCGCGTATTCGTAGATATCAAGCCAGCTAAAGAATAAAGTGTGAATATTTCCATAGTTCAGAAATATTCCCCAACCTTGTTCAGCTTGAGTCTTTTGGGAACAACGAAAAGTCCCGTCGCTTCAACACACAGTCGGCCTGCCATGTCACGGACCTCACACATCGCGTATGCTTTGGTCTCCGTGCTCCGTTCCTGATCTAGGGTTGTATGCAGGGTATAGAAATTGTCCGAGTGAACCGGCGCCCGGTAGTTGAGTTCAAGGTTGGCAGTGACACCTGTTCGCGCTGGGAAATGCCGAATGGCTGCGCGCCCTAGGTTCTCATCGATCACAGTGCCGAGCGCGCCCCCATGGACCATGGTTGGCCAGCCTTCGAGGCCTGGTCCCAAGAAGACCACGCTGACGATTTTCTTCTCTTTGTCATTCCAGAAAACTTTCTGCCAAATACGAGAATAGTTAGACAAAGCGGGATCCCGAGGTTCGGTAGTGAAAAAGTCCGGCATTCATGTAAGATGGACATATGCCTCGGACCCTGATGAGAAAACGAGAAACCAACCTGTAATCCCAAACCCCTACTCCCCGCCAAGGGGCCTGATGTCAGCCGATGGGTTTTGTGCTTATCCGAAAAGTTTTCGTAGACATCCTTTTCCACGTAATCGGGGTTACGACGCAGTTCCTGCACAATGGGGAGTCCAATATCGAACACGCGCTGGATTTCCTGAATCTCCAGTTGGTCTTCTAACGACCCAGGAGCTGGTGGCGCTGCGATTTTATTGTCCAGCCATTTCCCTGCACTGACGCCCAGTGTTCCAAAGATGCCAGTATAGATCAGACGGCGCATCCAACGCGATGGTTCTCGTGAGGTATTTGGTGGTTGTGCCGCGGTGCTGACGTTCCGGACCGCTGGTCGCCAAAATCTTCGTGTCTGTATCGAAGACTGGCGAAGGGCCGACTGAAGGATGTTGCGATAATGTATCATGGTGGTCACATTGCCATTCCCTTGGAATTGGAATGTTGATTCAATCGGAGCTTTGGATAATTCGGGCCGAGGCCCAGTCAGGTCACGTGTGAATAACCATTAGTCATTTACATATATCGTCACCTCCAGGGCTGGGCACCGGAAGAAATCTAAAGATCCATGGGAACTACAGAGTGGAGATAATTGCAAGGCATAAGGCAATCAATTGGTAACAGGTTAAGGCGTTGGAGACGAGCATTATTCATGTTCATCGTTTCTATTCATCTAGGGGCAACATTTGCAGATATCTTTCCATATGAATGGGTGCTAAGGCAAACCCATTTACTCGGATTTGGGCAGCTCAATCGCGCGGTAGAGGCAAATGAGGGCAGAGTGTGATTCGCCTGGAAATATCGTTAGCAATGCCTCTTGGATCGTAGAATGCCGTTCACTTACCACCACCGGAAAGGGTCTCGATCTTCTGTGCCTCCACCTCAGTCACTGTGTCGTCGTTGAACCACCACCACTTGTTGTCTGCCTCGCGGCGCTTGCTGCCTGTCTGAGGCTCATCCCGCTCCTGTTTCTTGACGTATGCCGTGTAGTGACCGCTGTCGGCGCTAGCACCCTGGTGTGTAATCACGGCACGAAGCTCATACAGGCCAGACTGATTGGTTCCACTGTCTCCAGCACCCCGTTGGTTAACAAGTTCTTGGAGCTCTTTCTTAGCAACGCGGATAGATTCCACTTTTTCTGCTTCGTACTCGGCATCGGTTTTGAAAGTCTCCTCCATCTGGCTATCGCCATCCTTGTCGTTCGCTTTAGACTTGTTCTCCTCGACGGTCTTCTTCTTCTGCATTGGCTCCACGCTTTCACCCAGGTTGGTCTCTTTCTGCTGACGCTCTGCACGCTCTTCGGCAACTCTTTGGCGCTTCTGAGAACGTTCGACTTCCAGCTCCTCCTTGCGGATCTCGCGGACCTTGTCACGAATAGGGACGAGCTGCTTTCGGAGTTCCTCGGTACAGAACTCCACAACATCCAACTCAGCAGGGAATGTCACTTTGCGCATGATCTTAGCCTTCTTTTGTGTCTCCCGCTTCCAGTAAAACCGGACGAAATGAACTGTGAGGTACTTGGGCAGTCGTGCGATGCGAGAACGCTTTTTGTACACAGAATTGCGCTCCAAAAGAGGAGAGTTTTTCTCGATTTCCTCTTCGAGGCCGGCCAAAATTCCATCTTGGAGGTGATTCGTTTCTTTTCCGATATGGCAATCAAGTTTGTAGAAAACATCAGAACTTTGACTCGGTTGCTCGCCGAGCTCCTTCGCGGCGGGATCCTCGCACTCGGTGATAGATTCGAATTGGCCCGCGAGATATTTATCTACAAATGAGGTGGTGGTGGCAGACTCACCCTCGCCCTCAGTGATGGTCAATTTAGCCCGCAACTGGTTCAAGATCTGGGAGAAAGCCTCCTCGGCATCCTGTTGGGAGTATCCTTGTCCATTTCGGTCACGTTGGGCGAATTGAGGGAAGACGGCTCGGAGAGCATTGAGGAACATAAGTGGGGGAATGCCCTCTTGGGTCTCGGACATTTGCTTGAACAGATCTCGCAGAGAAGCGGCCAAATCCCGAGAACCCCCAAGACCACCAATACCAAAACTGCTAAGGTCTGACAGACTCGACTGTCCAGCTCCTCCACTTGGCCGGTACCGCAGGAGTTCTTCCTGAAGCTCCGGGACACTCCGCAAGGTTTGTAGGGAAGAGTTGAGGTAGCATGTGTTTCCCAGGTTCTGCAAGCCGGCAGGGGTAGCACCCTCTTGTCGTGCCACCTCGGCCTCGGTCATGTCCTCCAGGAATTTGACGGTCTCCTTTGGCCGACCAAGGTCAGCGGAACCTTGACCTCCCGACGGGGTGCCCATCATCATGAACATCTGCCCGGGTTTGGCATTGAGTGCCGAAAGAGGTGTATCATCTTTAAGCTGGCCACCTTTGACCAAAACCTTTTGGCGGTCGGGCTCCACACCAGTCAAGGAAAATAGTTGGTACTTGAGTGTTTCGCCGTTCGAGGTAGGATCGAGCTCGACTTCGTGGCGCTTGCCGGCGTGTTTGACAATAACTGGGTCTCTGTTAGTAAGGGTCCGGGGACTGCCAATACATCCATACGTACTCGGTATAGCCGCCATTTTCAATAAGTTTTAGAGATGGATGATATGAGAAGGATAAAAAGCTTGAAAGAGCTTGCGATTGCTGGGGCAAATGGTAAACAGCCTGGGACGAGGAAGCGTGTGGGGGGCTCTCTCACCGCCCAATCACTATCATCACCGCCCACCCCGACGTCAACTCCTCTTCTGCCTAGGACAACCTGTTATCTAGAGAACTGCCTTTCTCGTTCACTGCTTTGGGACGAAGGGTCCTCACAACGGGCTAATTTCAATTCCTCTTCGATCATCCCCTGACTGTATTATCCTTCGTGGCGATTGCATCCTCGTGACCTTGACAAACACCCCTCATCATGGTGGGTACAGCTCCAATCAGCCAGCTCATTCTATACTAATTGATTATCAGAGTCAATCTCTCCGGCCCTACCTCCAGGCGTGAGTTTTGCCCTTCGACAAATATTCAGCGGCAAGCTTGCTCACACTTGCTTTACTAGTGTTCGGTCCTCTTTGACCGCGGCTCTTACGATCTCCAACTTCGCTTCTCAGACATCCGAGCGGCAGTAAGTTGCCCATGGTGCAAATTTTAGACATAAAAGATGCTAATATACTTGATTCCACCAGCAACTGCCCAGAGATCGAAGCAAATTCTTCGCCCGAGATCCTACTGAACCCGTACGTCTGACCATCGTTTCTCCCCAGGTCGCATTGGACAGAAGTATTGATGGGGTACCAGGCTGCACATCAGCAGGAATGAAAACGAGAAGGTCAAAATTGAGCCAAGCTACAATTCTGTACGCATAAGTATCAGAATCAAGCAGGCCGATGAGATCGAGCACATTCTTGTTCACAAATTCACTCGGTTCCTCACCCAGCGAGCGGAATCATTCTTCATTTTGCGCCGGAAGCCAGTGGAGGGATATGACATCAGTTTCCTCATCACGAACTTCCACACGGAAAAAATGCTTACCCACAAGCTAATTGATTTCGTGATCGAATTCATGGAAGAGGTAGACAAGGAGATTTCGGAGATGAAGCTCTTCGTATGTGTGCGAATGCGTTGTTTTCGTCACAATTTACTAACAGCTCACTAGTTGAATGCCCGTGCTCGATTTGTTGCCGAGTCTTTCCTGACACCGGTATGCTTTTATTCAGCTGTCTACCATTGACTCAATTGCTGACGATCACCTAGTTCGATTAAATTGCCTAGCGTTTTCTTGTTGATTCCGAATAATGAATGGCCCTGTGTTTCCCACTTTCAACTCCTGTACAGATAGCATAGGCTTGCATTGATTAAGAGAGAACTTTATCCTGATGTCCATCGATTGATGTTTTCTGGTCCGTGTTCAAGTCGTTTTTTAGTAGCATAGTATTACATTAGTGGTGCTATACAGTAGTAAACGAAGAAAGGGGGAAAAAAGAAACTGGACTAGAGAGAAAAGGTATCTTAACAACAGTGGTACAATGCCAATCTTCAGGAGCTCTTGCTTGGACGCATTTTAAGCTAACAAATGTCTATTGTTTAGATCGAAGTCTATTTACAATAACAATCATTTGCAATTTAAACATAAAGAGGAGAATATCAGCCTAAACAAAAATAGGGAGTTGGGAAGACTTCTATGTTGAATTGGGAGGAGGCGTGGGTAATAAATATTGTATGGGTAAAGTGCGTGGGAAAAGTAGAGATGCGGCACATTAGTGCGTGGCAGAAGAATGTTTGCATTGAAGCTGGGCGGAATGGAAATATTGACGAGGACGGCGTGGATTTATTCTCGGTGCGGACCAGGTGCGTGGCAATAAGAGATGGTCGCAAACCCGAGTGCGTCGCGATAAATGCGTACCTCAAGGTGACTCGGACAGGTACAGAGGCCTTGGGGTACAGCGAATTTTTTAAATATCACCACACATGACCTTTTTGAAAATATTGACATGTATAGTACTTCGACTCAATGGATTTAATTTAAAAATATTTAAAAAATGCTATATCATATGAATTTATTGAGAAAAGTGAGGTCAAAACTTGGTAGTTGTATATAGTACACATACAACAATCCATCAACACCTCGAGTACCTTCCCAGCCTGACGAACTCGTCAACGCGCGTTGAGCTCAATTCCATATATATAGTCTGCCGCTATCCCCACGCACTCTCCCCCGAAAATATTTTTGTTTCCACGCACTATCTATTTGCCAAAGTTGACTTGATATTTCCAGCCCTAACATGAGTGAACAACCCGGGCGTATGCCCAAACTTGATGAATGGGCTGCCGCCATTGATATCCTGGCAACTGATCTTAATTTACGGGGTCCCAATGACGCACGCGAGCAGCCACAGACTGTGACTGCCTCTAACAGTCGCAAACACTCACCCTCTGGAATTACCTCTGGTTCTCCTCTTAGGGAATCGTCCTCTGATTCTGCTTCAGGTCCCCAGGCTTCCACTCAGGTTTCTTCTCAGGCTTCTACTGAGGTTTCTACCTTCCCATCTCTGTCTCCCTTTCCTTCAATCCCATTCTCCATTATTACTTCCCATCACCACAGTTCTTCTTCGTCTTCCACTATCCGTCCTCCTAAAACCTATCTTGACCTGGCACCTGGATACTATTCCGGATCCTTTGAATTGTACGCCAAGCCCAAGTTCTCTCGTCCTCCTGGCCCTGGCCTTTGGCCCCAATACACTCATCCCTTTGAGGCCATGTCTCAAGTCCACCACAATCCTTCGGGATTTGCTGATCAGTTCAACTCTGGTAAGTATCATCTTGCTCCCCTTTGTCATGATCACTCAACCAACTGTACCATCACCATTGTAACCGTCTGAACCTTACTGACAGTAGCCTTACTACAACAGACGCCTTCATCTCCAACCCGCATCCACCCAACGCCACCAACATGGGTTGGCCCTTCGACCTGAGTGGGATCCCCCATCCTGAGGATTTCGAGCGTTTTGAAAATGCCCCGATTGAAGATCTCCTTCAGCAGAGGACTACTCCATTCGGCAGTGTCGCCGAGATGCGCCCACCTCCTCGCGATGGTGTTCTCATGATTTCTAACGTGAGTTTTCATTTCACCTTGACTGCTTATTCGTTTAATATTCCGTTACTAATGATTATGGTACTCAGATCCCGTACACTGTGAGTCGCCAGGAGGTGGTCTCGTTCCTTGGACGCAGTGCTGCCCTGCTCCCATCCACTCATGGATGTCCAATCCATATTATTATGGAACGGTCTACTGGCAAGACCATGGACTGCTATGTTGAATTTGCGACAATGAAGGATGCTCGGGATACAGTCGACCGAATCAATAGTCATGCCTATGATGCTGGCAGCGCTCCCCGTATGGGCAGCCGTCACGTTGACATAGAGCTCAGCACTCCGGCCAAGTTGCTCAAGGCTACTTTCCCCCGGGCAAAGTGCATTTCATGGGAAGATGGAACCCCTGTTCAGCTTGTCAACAAGGACAGTTGGTCCACTGGTTTTGATGGCTTCCTCACTGACGAAGAATTGTTTTGCCTCACTCGTCATGCCGAACAACCTCACCGTGTATGTCTCAATTCTCTTTCATCTTTTTCATTTTCATGTCACTGATCATCTAACACATTGCAGAGCGCATTTGCAAGCAAGGTTCCTCAGCGTTGTTACGAATCGTTTATCAGCACTATCTGGAAAGTAAGTCAACCCTTGTCCTTCCATCTCCGTTTGCTCTTCCATGTCGTACTCACATTCTTTGCCTCATAGTTTCCATGGCACGCAACTCACCTTTACACTGTGCACCATCGCAATGCTCTTTTTAAGACTCTTGGTGCTTTGATCAAGGCTTTGGTGGAGCGTCTGCAGAGGACAAACACCGTCGGTTTGGATATCCGCCTTCTTAACGAGTTGGTTCGCGCAGGAATCTGTTGCCCTGCTTTCAACCCTCGCATGAAGTATTGTTTTGCTTGGTGGTCAAGGGATCAGAGAGGAATTGAGTCATTGGACCATGACTGGTGCCTCTACTTCCCATTTGACACTATGACCTATGTTCCTGGACACCCTACTGCTGCTAGCCAGGTACGAAAGATGGTTGAGATATTATCTTCTTTTGAAAGATCGCTAACCCATTCTCCAATCGGTACAGTATTATGCCTACATCATGTCCCACGGTTCTGTTCTACGCACCGAGAACGACGGTCTAGTCAACAAGCATACTCACCCTGAGATTGAGCGAATCTTCGGACGGTTCTGGTTTGAGTGGGACGACGACGTTGCCCGCAAGAAGGTTTTCAAAGATGCGATTATCTACGAAGCCGGTGTCCTTCGAAAGTTCATCATCACTGGATTCCAGCAGCTTCGCCGAAGAAAATCTAGCGTCTCAACCATTGGAACTGCTCCTGGCTCGTCCCCAACCCAGAGTGTCGCCTCAGTTGACAGCCAGCGCACTATTTCGGCGTCTCACAATCCCTCGGTGAACCCTGGCCCTGCTTACCAGGAAAGCTCGACCGTTTCGGCCTCCAGCAACATGGCCAGCAGCCTCCCTAAGCATGGTAACACCTTGAACGTCCCTGGTAACCCCCGTGGCAGCTTCCAGCGACTGAATGCTGACCAATATCTGCCGGAGACCTCTACCCATCAGCTTCAGGCATCGGCCGCTCCCTACCGTCCACCACACCAACGGCCCGCCGATCCAACCAAGCCCCGCAACCAGTCTGTTAGCTGGCGTATGCCTCAAACTCAGGAGGCACATGCGGGTGGCTCAACTCAGAGCCAGGATGTGATCCAGCCTGTGTACCGTGCTCCTCACGCGACTGCACAGAACGTTCGGTCGTCCTCTGACCCGTTCGGCCCGGTCCCTCCTATTGCCCCCCCTGGCCACCGCTCTCGCTCCGACGCCACCCGCCTGTCGAACATCGATCGCCAGGCGTTGGATGGGCTCCGAGCTGCCGGTCGCGGTTCCCGATCCGCAAAGAAGTAAGCGGACACGGTGAACACCCTAGACCAGTACTTCTCGGTGAGGAAGTGCTGGTCTATCAATATGGTAATTGTCTTGAGCTTCTGAAGCTCTTTTATTTTTCTGCGTGGATGTATGGAGACGTCCACCAGCTCTATTGAAAAAACCCTTGTCTCCCTGGCGCTTGCGCCATTTGCTTTTCTGTGTTTTTTCTGCTTTCTGCGTTGTTTTTGCTTTTCTTTTCTTTTTTCGTCCAGGGAGATTGACCAGTCGTGGCTGCCGCCTTCGGGATGTGCTTGGCCTGTCTGGGAGGTCTCCGCTGTGACAGAAACTCATTTGAGTTTCATTTTTTTCTAGCTCTTAGGTCACTTCTCAGTTAGTTGACAAGCTAGCTTGCGTTTGCTTTTACTTCCTGCGTTCTTGTTCTTTTTGCTTCTAGTAGGTTTTCTTTAAGCGGGCGTTGCTTTTGTTTGTAGACTACGTAGGCCATGCGGTGACATGCATATAGTAGGACACCAATGTAAGACTGATCAAGATTAGGTAGTAAGACACTAATGCAAGGTTGATCAGGGGTACTCTTTGAGACCTCTTTGTTTCCGGGAGACTGCCGAAGTAGAAACAGTACTTTACTAGATTTGACTTCCTACTCAATGTCTGTCTCTCTTTCGAGGATATCAGTGTCTTCTTTTCGAGGTATTATGGCTCTTGGTTTACCTTCTGTCTCTGGATTTAATCTTGGAGCTATGGATTTATCACATGAGAATCCGATCACTCATTACGGTCGGTCCTGACGACACACCTACGAACACTTGCCGGCGAATCTCAAAAGATACATTTGTGACCAAGCTGTGGGACCTTGGGAGGGCAGACCCCAGCTGCTATCAGCAGAGTTCTCATTACCACGAGAGCAAATCGTTGACCCCTGGTATAAATAAAAAGCCTAACCGAGTGCGGGTTACAATACTGTTGAGGATACAGAGGAAACAGTTTAGACATGAGGGAGTATGACTGGCACTCAGTCAAGGGCCTAGATCGGAACCAGCTGAGTTCAAATGTTGTTTGGGAGATTATGTTGGATTAGTAGTGATATCGAGACACAGCTAACGCTTCCCACTGCAAGATATAACGGCTTCCTTCAAAGTAACGAGATACACCGAGAGACTCATGATAGGAGCATGCTAGATCGTGTACATGGGCTTCATTTGTTTCAGGTAGCTTACCTCAAACATACCAGGGTGTCTCACACGAGACAGTATGGGACAGCATACATGGATGTATGTTGGGGGCTGTCAGCGAAGTCGATAACCTCCTACCCCACGAAGACAGTAATATGGGCAACAATTACTAGTAGTGGCCAGCCTAAAACAACCAGATGGGAATACATATACATGTATATTATTTAGACTAGAAAGCTGTTTCCATTGCTTTTCAAACTCACATAAATGTATTGATGTCTGTTAAAGTACAAATTACATCTGTACGTCTTGAGGAGGGGGAAAAAAAACAACGTAAGGGCGCCAGTACCCAAAGCGGAGCCATTTATTACAGCCGGTTTTTAAGGCATGCGGGCCCTTTGGGTTTTCGATTTCGATTTATCACTTTTTTGTCTTCATCTACAAGTATTTTTGTTTCTCTTTTGCTTTGCTTGATTTCCAGACATCGGAACTTTTTTAAAAAGATCCCTCAACACATAGAAGAAGGGAGGAAAAGACCCCGCCAAGTTCCCTCATTTTCATTTGATTCATCTAAGTATGCCTCGACGCTCATCTCGGCCTGATCCTGCGTCGCCTGAAGCGCCTATGGCGTCAAAGCGACGCGCTTCAGCCAGACTGTCCGCCGCCGAACCGGGGGTCAAACGGGTCAAGTCAAACGTCGACCTGTCCCTCCGCCAGGCAAAGTCTACGACCAGCAAGAGCAAGTACTTCGAGCCGGAGGACTCCGACGAGCCCGACTCGGAGTCCGATGCCTCTGCGGGGGAATCCGCTGGCTCTGTGTATGAAGAAGCAAAGGAGGAATCCCCCGCCGACGAAGCGGAGCCGGAAGAACTCTCCGACACCGACGAGGACGCCAAGAAGAAACCCACCGTGAGAGGAAAGCCACGACAGAGTACCAACAGCGGAAGCGACCTTGTGAAGGGCAAGGAGCTCTGGCGCGAAGGTGTCAGAGTGGGCCTGGAGCCCGGGCAAGAAGTTATCATTGCAAAGCCCAAGGCCCGAGACGCAGGGAAAACCCCGTACCAGGATGAGACGCTGCACCCCAATACCAAGTTGTTTTTGATCGATATAGCTAGCAACAATGACCGTCAATGGCTCAAAGGTAGGAAGCGCACACATACCCCGGTTTATCGGCTTGCTGGCTGACTTGCGCAGCGCATGATCCGGATTATCGCGCAGCAAAGAAGGACTTCGAGACATTCGTTGAATCCCTCACACCGAAGATTGCGGAGATAGACGCTACCGTCCCCGAACTTCCTGTGAAGGACCTGGTAGGCTTGCGAATACTCCTGTTTTTTATTTGTCCCCGCTCACAAAATTTCGTCCCAGGTTTTCCGCATCCACAGGGATATTCGCTTCAGCAAGAATCCACTTCCGTACAAGGTAGGCTATCTTCTCCGGATCCCCGTCGCTGTGGCCTGTCGCATGTGTGCGTATGTGGCGGGTGGGCGTGTGGTACGGTGTGCTTGTTAGCGGTGCTTGTGCTGACTCCAAATGTATAGACGCATTTCTCTGCTGCCTGGTAAGTGTCAATGTTCAATGCCCCTGTTTTCTTTTGAAGAGACAAGCCACTGAATATGGTCCAGGTCGAGAACTGGTAGGAAGGGCCCATACGCAGCGTACTATGTCCACTTCCAGCCAGGCTCTTGCTTTGTTGGTATGTTATCCCCCAGCTGGCCCCCACTGCAGCTATCGCTATCCTGCCTTTCATTTTGTGATCTCCATCCATTGCGGCTAATACCACGCTGTGTATAGGCGGCGGGCTGTGGAACCCTGACTCAGAGCCACTTGCACTGCTTCGGGAGGACATCGACGATAACTCGGCTGTCTTGAAGGAGATACTCCGGGCGCCGGAGATGCGTCGTGAGTTTCTGAAGGGAGCGTCCGACGATGACGATGCGGTTGTGGACGCTTTTACGCATCACAATAGGGAGTCTGCTCTCAAGACAAAACCAAAGGTAAGAAGCTTTCGGTTCTCTATTTCTCACCCCGATGTGAAGTATGTTGTCCATTGAGACGGACTTTACTCCTTCCCGCTATCATCTTGTGCCTCGGTTGCATTATCAGCTGTTTGTTTATTATTTATGGGCTGGGACGCGAAGGTCTTCCGAAGCAGGGGGCACAAGGTTCGCAGTCGAGGTTGCATCCATCGTCCGACCGGGATTGGTCTTGAAAACGGAATCTACTTCCATCTTCATGAGTACCATCTTGAAGGCTTGATTCCCAGGTGGCAATGGCCTAATGGGATCATGGAGACCAGATCTTTCTCCTTGGTCGGGCTGCTGGGTGCGACCACGGCTCCTCACCCGGCCAGCGACGAAAGAAACCTGGCACATGACGATTCGAGAGAATCCAAGAGTTCCAGGCGTTCCAAATGCTTCATGTGCTTCAACCCATCAAATGAAAGAGATGTGGAAGACACGCGCACGGTGATACGGGAACGGCCAACCCGTGTTTTTAGGCCAAATTTCCCGAAACGCAACCATGGAACCTAGGAAAGCAATTTCCAAGGTTCACAGGTCTCAATGGGGGAATCGACTTGCTGGAATGGGATTTATTCTCACGCCGTCGAGTTTGGTTCCATGGTTCACACTCGCGCCAGGCTCCACGTCTGATCCATGGGATTTCCAACCTTGGAAGGTTACCGCTGACACACCTTCTAGGGTTACGAGGCAGATAACACGAACATCAAATTACTTCGACTACGCAGTTTCACTATCGGAAAGCCCATTCCAGATGATGAACTCACTGGAGAAGATGCTCAAGAGAAGATTGCTACTTTGGTTGGGGTCATGGAGCCTTTCGTAAGCCCTTTTCCAATCTATTGATTCCCTTTCCCGCCGGTTTTCTCCCCCTCTTAACTAGTCTGCTTTCCCTTCTGAGCTAGCCACTTTGGCGGTGTTAGCCGTCCCTTTTTTACCCACCCAAATCAGCACTTTTTTTTTTTTTTTTTTTTTTTTTTTTTTTTTTTTTGTCTTTCCCGCTTTGACAAGATAGGGTGTTCAGACAATAACCTTCATATTGTATACTTGTATTGCTGACCGCTGACCGCTTCTCATTTCTCAAACAGGTGACGTATCTCAACAGTGTAGTGATGCCCGATCAGTGACATGATTGGGGAGAGCCACCCGCGCCTATTTGGATTTGGCATCATTGGACGGGAGGGGGGAGAGAGATCAATATGTTCCGGTTTACCTTTTGACCTTTTACTTCTAGGTGTGTGTGTGTGTGGTATGAGAGTTGTGGTATGAAGTTGTTCGTATTTGTTACCATCGAATTTCTCTCATTTTATTTTTTTCTCATTCAACATCTGCCTTAGCTCGGGTCTTTTGTCTTGCTACTCCTCGACTTGAAACCGGGATCCCATCCCCCACCTTGACGCCTCCTGCACATAGCTTCTTTCGTCGGTCCCCGCCGCGTTTCCTGGGTTTCTACTGCAGGCCTAACACTGGCGCGGGGCCAAATAACGTACCTAACGCTTGCTCTGCAGTCATATCACCTCTAGTCGCTGCACACTGCATAGGCCTACAGTACGCGGGCAACGCTCCAAATTGAGACATTACTACTGCTTTTCCCCTCAACATGACACATATTCTAGACACTTCGACGCAATCCTTCTACCCGTGTCAGCACCCAATGGCTGTGAAGCCCCTCGCATGCAATATGCAATTTAACCTTTTTGCAATCTACCACTTCTCTCAGACCAAACCCCGAATGTACGACATAGTTGAGCAAACAAAAGAACACAGGAAAGTTCAAAATTAAATGAAACAACCAGTTGACGCGCATGATATCGCCACCGCAAGCGCCCGCGTTCGGCCCGTTGTCGGGCATGCCCGCTAGGCTAAAGTTGGGCCTGCAGGCAATGTGGATTGAGGCCCGGATAGTTTTACTCTGCCGTCCCAGATTTTGGACTTTAAAATGAGCACCTTCCTTCTCTGGAATGGACTCCATTTATTTGACTGGGTGGTATTGTTTTGTTCTTCGTAGTGCATCCTGCACGTGTTTGGTACGCATTGCGGAGTTTGGATTCTCGGTCAACACCGTTCATTTTGGTCATTTTGGGCAGGGTCCACAGGTATCAGTCTAGCATGTCTTGGTGGTCATGTATCAACTCGACACTCTACTCTCTCCGATGCAGATAATTGGGCAGCTGTGTCCCGGGCTGTGTTCTGTACACTAGTATATTTATTGTCATGGGTCTTCACATATGAAAAGAATATTGATATCTCCACTAGTATCGGGACCTGAACCCCGAAGAACCCCGGTCATGTTGTTGCTTGCACGTCACAGATAGATCCTCAATAATATTCGATAAATCGATATGAGGACGTACGAAATTCTATGCACAGAGAATGAGTTCATACATGAAGTTTTATAAGCGTTTGGAACACAAATGTCAAAGGCGGTGGTAGCCTTGGGTAAGTCACAATATACACAGAGACTAGAATATACTAAAGTATTGCAATATATAAATTGTTTCTTTGATTTGCTCCATGATACCGAGGGATATGAGCTTGTGGTTCACAGCCACCATGGGTCTATAATCCATCTCTGTGAGCACCCTTGCTAGTTATATTCCTCAATGTTCCCTAGGTATACCTCCCAGATCAAAGTCTGCATTCAACCCATATCGAATATTCTATTAACTTGGTGTGAAAAAAGCTACTAGGTATACACTTAATATTAAGCGTTTAGGGTAGAAATAATCACATGTTAATTTGTCTTGTTTGTTCAGCCATGGTGCATCGACAGGCATGATGTTTGTCGACCTAGAACGGCCAATCAACTCAAACCCCAGGGATCAAGGTAAAAGCCTAGGCGTGCGGGGATCGACCTTTAAAACCTTGAGAGAGTCGGTCAATTTTATGAGGCACCTGCAGTTGTAGGTTGGTGATACCGATACCCTAGCTGCATTTGTATGCAGATCACACAGCGCATAATCCAATCTAACCAAAAACACCTAGCTAGTTTCAAATGTGAAAAGTCAAAGGCAAGCCCAAAGAAGCAAAAGGTACTTGAAAAAGCAAAAAAAAAAGAAGAAAAAAAGGAATCGGTTAAGCCGCACATTAATTAAATATGTCAAAGTTACTAGCTCCACGCACGATCCCGAGAAACCACTTGGCAAGCAGCATCCAGAAAAAGCAAGGTGAGATTGACTCGCTTTGTCTCCCGAATGGCGCCCGAATAGAGTTGGGGAGGTCTAGCGTGCAGCATGGGGGTCCCAGCTTTGGTCTCACCTGTGTGACTGACGAGATATACAACTAAGATTGGGAAGCACCAATCAGATACGACCATTACGCGAATCGCATAGAAAAAAAAAGAATAATAATAAGAAACTTGGTCAAGCCAAAGAGGGAAAGAACGAAAGAGTAAACAAAGATCAAAGGTCGGCTAATAATGACTCGCCGATCTCACATATACTTTTTCCAGGATCAGGTAGTCATCAGGTATCTCTCATCACACGACCTGCACGCTCGAGTTCGTTGTACACCGACTTTGAAAGCACTGCCTCGTTCCGGCTGAGTGCAGCAAAAGACCCTCGCCACGTCAGATCCCCAAGCACAGACCTTGGCCTCCCTATTATTTTGTATCCATCACTATATTGGTGCATATGGTGTTCCCGTGACTGTAATGACATGCGGGCTGCGCCTATTAGTGCCCGACCCGTCTCCATCCTTGCTGATAGACGCGCTCCCGTGTGGGTAAAAGAGGGGGTTTTATGGCTAATAGAAACCTTGGAATTGTCACGAACACTAGGAAAATTTTAAAAAGAAATTAAGGGATTTAAAAAATTTACACCAAATGCAAAGTTGAAACAAGAAAAAGTACAAAATATTATATACTCCGTATTGTAAATAATAATAAAAATTTACGATGGAACGTCGCAGCCTGCAAAAAGGCCCGGTCGGAATGGGTCCCCCTAGCGTTGGGCTTTCAGTTTCGACAAGTAGCGCTCAGTCCCTGTCGGAAGGGCTAGTTTTGAGGACAGCTAGCGCGTCTCCAGGACAAACAGCATCGAGTGGCCAGCATCTTTGGATCGGGTGGATCTTAGAGAGTCTCCGGAGAGTACGCTAGAGTAGAGGGACAAAGCTGAACAGGCCACGCCTGAGAGTGGGGAACGGAAAGACGCGGACGGCAATGCAGTCGATTGGGTTCGAAAAACGTGGCCTGAAAGGATTGTCGTATCTTGGTACTCCGTACTCCATTTTACGCCGTTTTACTCCGTATTACATAAAGGGTACTATACATATTTATGAAAACGGAAGTCTCAACCGATCACTATATATTTCTACCTATTTTTAGAAGTATTCCTATACCCATATCATGTATATATAATTATCTAATAGATGTTGCCTGAGATGATAGACTAGAATATATATGTGTTATTGAGAAGCAGACAAATACTGTACTGTAACAACGAAGGTATTTTTGCCAGATGGCACACATGCATAGATCGGCGGGAAGGCCGGAGCGGCCCGTGGGACAAGTACCCCGAAACCTGATTGATTAATCCTGCGCAATAGTACTCGTATTATTACAATTTACTCGATACATATATAATTCAATCCATGGTTACTAGAGTGGGTTTGTTTTCTTTTCTCCCTCGCTCTGACTATCTGCTATTATTCATATTATATCTCAACCCCACATTCCTTGTATATTGTAGATTACTTGGGCTGAAAACTTCACCAGGGATTGGCGGTGACGGGGGGCGTCCGCTAAATAGGCCCCCCCGTACAACGTGGTTGTGGCTCTTGGACAAGGAACCCGCCCTGTCAGCGCAGCGCTAATGCAGGTTACCTTGGCTCATTATGGGCTTTCCGGATCCAGTGCTACAGCCCTGGGAACTTAGGGTACTCCACCCCCTTCGTTCTCTCTCTCTTTCCCTCCAAAGCCTGGTTCGTTTCAGTCATAGAAAGAAAGGGATCCGCTCTCGCCACATTTCTTCGCAGAAACTTCGCGCCATACTTCCATACCCAATTTTTGTCCTCCTATGGATGCTCCATTCATGTTGAAGAGTGGCGAGTAGTCTGGCTGAACCCCACTCCCTCAGCTGAAGTCTGATCGCCACACTTTCACCGCTTGAATTTTTCTTTCATAGTACCTACATGCAGTAGTTCCATGTACTTGGATAGACTAGGTGGTCCTGGTTAAGGCAAGAAACACCACAATAATGTACATAATAATATCATTAAATGGTTGGATTTTAAAAAATAAAAATAAAATACAACTCAACCAACCCCGATATGCATGGAAATGTGTCGCCCCGACCCGAGCCCATCGCCATGGAAAATGATCCTGGTTCCGCGGGGCCGGTTGCGGTTGTGCGACTACGGTCCGAGGCGGTCGTTCGTCCATGGACGGGTTACGCAGCAAGGGTCACTCGGAGGAATTGACGTGCATGGATTGATCCATGCAAATGAGAGGTCACCTGCCACATTAGTGATGATGTCAACTTTGACAGTTGACAATAATCTTTCCGATCATGTAGAGCTTTGTCTATTATTTTATAGGTACTCCGTATATATGTTCGGTAACACTGTCGAGTGGCGAAAACGTGGAAAGTTATTCTCGGGCGCTACTGCTAGTTGAAAAAAATAATAAAAATAAAAATACAAAATAAAACCAAAAAATAAAAGCGGTCGCCGTTCTCGGCTTCATACCAACGGAAATCTGGTACCCTAGATTGGAATCTATGGTTCAAAGCCTTGTCTCCCATGTTTCACTTGACGAAATGAGATCGTAAGGTAAGGTCATGCTACTCCATGTATTGATGCATGTCCTCGAGCTGAACACACAAATTTGTTACATACAATCCGTCCACGGGCGTATAGATACACTGTACAGTAATCCCCCCTCCATGTCTATGGGTCACTGGCGCCGCTTTAGCCCGCGCTGCCCGGGCTCCACCCCGTTCTCTAAAAATTCCCCTGTGCTTTTCCAATCAAATAATTCATTTCCTTTTATTTCCTTTATTCTCTGCCCATTCCGATCTGAGCTTCTTTTTCTTCTTCTCTTCTCTGCTTATCTTGTCGTGGGGTTTTTCACTTCCTCATAACCTGCTCACGTCATAATCACCGAGGCTCTCTTTTTTTTTCTGTTTTTTTCTTTTTTTTTTCTCCTTCTGCTTCCCTATTTCCTATTTCCTATTTCTGTTTCTGTTCTTTTTGGGATCTTCCTGCATCTGCCCTTCTTCCCCTTCCCCTGCGTGACTGCGCTATGGTCACTTTGTCCGTGTGATTCGATCTCCCTTTTTCAATAACTCGACGTCAGATCCCTGCATCCTTGACTCATCTCGTCTTACTCTTCCCCCCAACAATACAAATGTCGGGCAATCCCAACGATCACGACCCTAATCGTCAGGGTGATTTAAATCGCCAGGATCCTCGAGACCCAAGAGATACAAGAGATCCTAGGGACCCTAGAGCCACCCAGTGGAACAATCCGGATGATCAGGCTTCCTACCCAGTATGTGCTGTCTTGGAGCCAGCTTACAGCGCTGTGACTTTGCGGTGGCTCCGGTTGCTGATAGCTTCATAGTATCCGCCGACTTCCTACCCTCCGCCACCTGACCAGGACCGTGCCTACCAATATCCCCCTCCCGCACAATACGCGCCATCGCAGTATCCCCCTCCTCCGCAGTACGCCCCATCACAATACCCCCCGGCGCAGTATCCGGATCCAAGATATCCGCATCCACAAGCCATGAACGCTATCCACGGAGCGCAAGATCCCTACCGCCTCCCACCTCCGCCGGGTCCTTATCGCGCCGATGCATATGGACCCCAAGCAGGACAAGGGCCTTACCAGGCAGCAGCTCCGCGACAGCGGACGGCCATTGCATGCCGGTACTGTCGGCGCCGGAAGGTACGGGGGAGATCTCTACCTATCTACGAGTTACCACGCGCTAATTTTTACCCGATAGATTCGTTGCTCGGGATTCGAGACCTCGGCAGATGGACGATGCAGTAACTGTGTTCGATTCAACCAAGACTGCATGTTCACTCCGGTCTCTTCGCAAACCCAGGCATTTGTCCCCGCGCACACCGCCTACCCTCATCTACGACCTGGACAGAATGGACCAGGACCAGGGGGCCGTGGTGGACCGCCTGTCCTGTACGGCGCTCACGGACAGCCTCTGCCTCCTCAACAGCAGCCACAAGGCCCCGAGACCACCTTGCCGCCGCCTCAAGGGATGTACTATCAGAACGGACGACCTCCCATGGACGGTGCCCCGCTTCCCCTTGCGTCAACTATGCCCGATCCGGTAAGGCCGCCATTCCCCTGGTAAGAGGGAGACAGGGAGAGAGATCTGAGCTGATGTTTTGATGCGCAGAGACACCGTCGAGGCTCCAACTCGGGATTTGAGTATCCAGATCCAACCAATCTGGCTCCCGTGACGCCCGCTGGGTCTGCTCCAGGATACCAAACTCACACTACGCCCAGCCCTTACGCATATCCCCCTCCGCCTGCCCACGATCGACGCACCTCGCCGCCATCGGCGTATAACTACGATGCACGCCCCTCCTCCTCACCTCATGGCTCGCCCTTCCCACCTATGCAGGCCCACCAGGCGCCCATGACTCCACACCAGGGCAGCGTGCCCCCAGTTTCGGCTCAACAAGGCAGCGCGCCACTCAAGTCAAGTGGTACCCCTCAGCCAGGGGGTGTGACGCCGCCGCCAACCTCTACTCCCGGTGGCTCGCAACGAGGTGGATTGAACGTGCGCGATATGCTGAACCCCGGTGATTCTCAAGGCCGCTCCAGCACCGATAGCGACATGCTCAATGCGTTGAATCGCCGAGGCCCGCAATAGTAATTCTTCTGTTGCTATTCGATATCCTAGTGGAAACTAGGAGGCGCATGAAGAATGCGATGCGGGACCGGTGAGGAATGGGGACCATTCGGAATGGACCGTGTGCTGGCCACACGATCCGAGAGCCATGTGTCGGGTGCTGGAATTTGGAAAGAAGATTTTGAGGTCTCGTCGGACCGTTGTGGGACCAACATTAGGCCACAAGGGGAGTTTCGGAATGAAATTCCAGACAATGACGAGTACCTAGACGATGAACGCGACAAGAACGTCACTCTCTGATCTTTTACAAGGTCACAAAACGCGAACCCACGAGTTTCACGAGCACGAATTTGAACTTGATACTGAGACTTCCAGACTTATGGGCTCTGGTTTTATCGGCATATGAATTTTTTTACTTCCATATCTTTTTTTATTGACCTTTCTCGGCTTCGGTATCTCAATAATCGCAAATCCAATACTTTGATTTGCTCAGAGAGTGGTTTGGCATGGTTTCCAGGGTGCAGTTCATGTGCTGGTTTCAATTGGTTCAACCCACATCTCATGAGGGTCTAGCATGAATGCATTCTGGACTATTACCATCAGATCATACTCCGGCTATTTTTCCCGTGGAGTTCATTTCCTATGGGGCCGCAGGCATTGTCCGCATTGTTAGTTGAATTTCGGGTGGCTATCTGTTTTTTTTTTTTTTGGCAATTTGTCTCGTTTTGCACTTGTCGCGTTTTTGCACTGTTGTCGGCTTTTGTGCTTTCCTCGGGTTTTTCATTCCATTTTACATTACTGGGAAGGCATTCGTCCATTTACTACCCTTTTACATCCTCTACGATGTATGTGTGGCCATCTGTTTTTCGCCTACGCGACTAAAAGACGTGGGTCGGCTGTGTCATCTTTTCCCTTTGCCTTGATTATTATCGTCGGAATTGTTTTGATCTTTTGATATTTGTTTCTGATTTTCGTACCGTTTGTCTGTCTTTTCGTTATCAAGTATCTGCTTATACTTATATCCGGAGGTTGTTTGATCACTCTTTCTGCTATTCAGTTATTGCCGCATGCTATTCCACTTTCCGTTGGGATCTTGTATCTCTGAGCGCTTTCTGATGAAATTCTATGATGCGAATTATACCGAGTATTCCTCCCTAGCTCTACAGATCCAACAGATCCGATTCGATCCGGACTGGGGCATTCTGAGTCTTCTCTTTATTCCAAGGCATTTCCCTTACTTGCCACTTATCCTCTCTTCTTATCGAGAGTGGAGAGTGTAGGTAGAGGGGTCGCGTGCTTTCTCGGTCTCAGATAGCGGGACTATTGACTTTATAGTTTGTCCCTGTGAAGGGGGAATCTTGGCTGCATAATGGAGCTCGAGTATTGCATCCTTTTCATCCTACATCATGCACATACCCCATCCAGTATGCTGCCTAGATCACATATGTGCGTATATGCAAAGTAGACCGGGTATGGGCAGACGCACCTATATAGGCACCTATGTGAAGACCTACCAAGTGACTTGCCCTAATCGGGACAGACGATTTGGGCCTACCTACATAGGTAGTTATACGTAGGTAGGCCTTGACAAGTCCTAGCCGTGCCAAACACCCAATACACCTACCGGGTATTGGTGCGCCCCAGAGGATGCAATATCGAGAAATTAAGTACCTTTTGTATGACTTACCCCTACAAAATGTACTTAGGTACCTGTTAGGTATACCACACTTTCTCTCGGCCCTCGAACTAGCTAAAGTAATAGAAAGTGTACGAATATATAGTGCTAGTATATCTTAATTAACTTAATGGTATTATTAATTCTTGGTATCTAATATGGAAGAAGAATAATTATTTAGAAATGACACTATATTTGGAGTATATAATGGTTAGATGTCTAGATAATCTCTTTATTTTAGTACACTTAATATTCTTTATCAACATTTGGGTAAATAATATTTACTTACTTCACACTATATATATCTTCTTATATCTTCCCCAACTAGTTCGAGGGCTGAGCAAAAGTGTGTTATGCCTATGGCTATGGGGTGCCTAAGTACCATTTGTATGGGCAAGTCATACAAAAGGTACTTAATTTCTAGATATTGCATCTGGTGAAAATATTGCATCCTCTGGGGCGCACCAATACCCAGTAGGTGTATTGGGCGCTTGGCACGGTTAGATGCGATAGATTACAGCTTTATATCTCAACAAAATTGGTCTATAAGATCCTTTCCTTGTAGCATAATACTATTTAGGTAATATATAGCCTCTTTGAAGGGTTTAGTGAATTGATATTCGTTACTCATTCAGATATATATTTCTAGCTTATAGTAATGTATTTTTTGGTAATTTTTGAAATGATGATAATATAGCATTTTAATTCATTGGAAAGTAATATATACTGCTAATAGCTCTTATCAATAGCCATCTACAAGTAATCAGATAAAACAGACACGTGGTTGAGATATAGAGTATAGGAAATGTGGCATTTACTTTTGGAGATGGCAACTCGCTTATGGAATACGTTACCCTAACCTTCCTAGCTCGTTAGACCTTAATTTACCTTCAAATAGTTTACCTAATTAGGTATAACAAGTTCGGCCCCTAGCTTGTTACAGGGCGGGTTTCGAGCCCGAGTATGTAGGATAGCTAATTAGTATACTAGTTGTGGGGGTGTGGGAAGACCACATGCGATCTCCCCGTTTGCTCCCAGTATTAGCAGTCCCTACACTAGTAAATAGTTTCTTTCTCCTCTATGCAACTTGGTATTTCCAGATTAATACTGTTAATCCTAAATCTATCGTTAAGAAATAGTTAAAACCTAGTGTTGCATTTGCTTACATTTATGACCTTCTCTTATCAATATAGGCCTTCGATATAGGGTCTTCTCTCAAAACTTTCTCTCATTTTTGTTTTTAATCTGGGATGACCTTATATCCTTCTGGTCTTCTGTCTTTAAAAACTGACCAGCAGATCCATAGCGGATGGCGGATTCTTGAACCACAAGGGCATATCCCTTTCTCAATAGGTATATCTTTGGTCGGTTTTGCTTCTTCATGATCTTGCTAGGTTAAAAGCACTACTTTTGAGATGCCCCTTTATAAATGTTGCTTAGACTTCCGCAAAGCCCATGAATGGGCCCTACCTTCGAAACCCGACCCAGCCCACAACCCATTAATGGGGGCCCATAAGGCCCCCATTAAAGCCCACCCTAAGCGGCCTCTGTAATCTCTGTATTATAACCTTCCACTAGGTATATAAAATTTAAATTTAGAATCTAGGATTATAGTAGTTATATAAGTATACATTTTAA
This sequence comes from Penicillium fuscoglaucum FM041, assembly GCA_000576735.1. Taxonomy (NCBI): domain Eukaryota; kingdom Fungi; phylum Ascomycota; class Eurotiomycetes; order Eurotiales; family Aspergillaceae; genus Penicillium; species Penicillium fuscoglaucum. The sequence continues at coordinate 63,764 of HG814228.1, read as the reverse complement.
ATTTAAACAAAATCCGATCATTAGAGGTCGAGATACTATAAAAATGATGTTTTACTGCTTGATATATATATATGATCTGTATAGGAAAGGAGTATTAGTACTTTCTAATTGAACTTCTGTAATTTATAAATTATCTAAATAACGCGCTTTCTCGCTTTTTTAAACGTGATATAGAGAGATAACTAGTAATTGATTCTAAATGATTTAAAATAATAAAATATTACCTTTAGAATAAGGCTTAGAAACGGGGTTAAAACGAAGGGTAATTTTAAAATCCCTAAACGGGGGTTCAACTTCTGAATTCTCGGCATATTTGTACTGTTTGGGGCCCATTGGGCCCCCATTAAACCCCAGTGGGCTTTCTCCCCGGGCCCAAAACCCGGCCCATTTACGGGTTGGGTCGGGTTGGGCTTTGGGCTTTATGGGCCGGGTTGCTTGCCATATGTGACATCTCAATTGCGTCTGTATTGAACAATGAGGTCTGCGATCGTTGCTTCTAGACGCATCTCCATCCTCTGCACCCAAAGCTTATAAAAGTCAGGTAACATAACCAATGTAGCATCTAGGAATTGGTCAACAGCAGCTGCTTCAGTTGCTTCATCGATTCCTGCTTTTGCACACTCGTTTCGTGTGAGCTCCTAGTTCAACAGCCATTTGTTGATATCGGTGTTTTTATCTAACCCTCGGTGTAAATTTCTCCATTTCTAGCGCATTCGCGCTTTGTATATAGGGTCGCATTATGGTACAAACCTTCTTTTCAATTTTTGAAGCAGTGTCGGTGATTACCAGGGTCTGGTATGTTATAGATGATGCTTCTGATAGCAGTTGCCACATAAGTGACCCCTTAGACAGCTCTTCTTCTATCTTTACCGGAAGTGTTCCATTGCTCCGTTTAATATGTTAAAGATTTTATCCCAGTTGGCTTCGTCATCTTCGCTTGTTCAACAGTTGGAGGTTTTCTGTAGTCTCTAGAAGGACAGGTTGTACTACAAGTGTTGAGCCGCAGTACCTCCCAACTCTAGTCAATTTGCAACTCCTTCAATGTAGGAGAACCAGGCATACCAATTCGATATATCCTTTAGTATAATGGGAGAGGATGAGGTCGCGGACAAGTTGAATTCTGACAAGGTCGTTGTAGTATATAGAGTTCCGATTCTTGATTTTAGGGGTTGTTTCGCTACGGGGTTCGAGTTTAGCTTCAAAATTATCCTTTTGATGACAGGAAGCTTCGAATTCGTCGAGGACAGGGTGCTTTTTAACAAGTGAAAAGGCTTATTTAAACAATTCCAGGCTCATGACAGAAATCCTGTACGACAATATATGGTATTTTGAGTGGTAACTAGTTATGCAACTCTCTTATTAGTAATACCACACGAATCAGTTAACTAGTTATTTGAAGATAGGATCGCCGGTATGGCGGTCCGATGATATTCCGGGTAAACAACATAGTAACTACTCCGTAGTTATTCAACGATGTATTTCAACCAGGTATTAAAGATAGGTAGGTAGTTACCTACCAACTACCACCTACCTAGCTCGAGAGTCACATTTGTACATACCACGGAATTGTACCATGTATTGTCGCACTACGGAGTACTCCGTACATATTTCTGTTACAGATGCCACCACATGATTGGCCAGGCTGTAAATTCCGGATCCCTTTGATGACGACCAGATTCAGCTCCACAAACATCAGATCCGACCCCTGGCCCTATACACGTGCGTACTGCGTATTGAATCCCAAGGGGATCGGGCATAACTCGATTTTAAATACCGAGCTCACATATTTACCACCCAAATCTGTTCCGGTAGATTGGATCTAAATCGTAGCTGTGAATTGTTAGCTTGGGCCACTTCAAGTATTTCTTTTACCGTTCTTATACTTCGAATCAGTCCTGGATATGTAGGGAGACATAATGTTCGCAAAAAGGCACCATAGACAAAAGCAAACCCGCGCACTTGTAAGAACAATGCAATCCTTGTGAACGCTCTTAAATAATCCGTCGTTTTGTGTTTGATGTATTTTACAGTCTTGTTTCATTACTAGTATGTATACTCCAAGGCTGAGTGTATGGTATGCGCTTGTTCTCGTATGTGACTTCTACTTGAGGCATGTTCCAAGCTATGAAGATCACAATAAAGAAAAATAGGAAATAAAATAAACAGTCCCTAGAGAGATATGTGAAATGTAACATACAGACAGTTATTTAAGAAAGGCTATGGTAGCCTTAATATGATGTGACCGGCCGTTCAGGATTATTCAACTTTCGCCCGCTTCGTTAAAACTTGTGATATAAACTTTTAATGCTTCCTCTATCTACTGTTCGGGCACCAAGTCCTTTCACTTATTCGTTGGGTACTTCGAGGCCATGTCTTCCACCATTGCGCAGGGTATAGCCGGTCGTTTGAATGCAGACTGGAAGCCAAGTCAGCCTTCGGCAGCACCAGCAGGCAGCAAAGATCTAAATAATAACAACAAAGGAACGAGTTTTGGGCAGCAGGCTGCTTGGCAGGCAACGCAAGATGCCAAAAACACCCCAAATCAGCAATCTCCTTCCGACAAGCAAGCTCCCTCCAACAAGCAAGCTCCCTCCAACACTCAGGATGATGGCCAATATCACCCAAATCAACCCAAGCCCCAGACACCACAACTTGACAAAGCTCTAGATGCTACGAACCAAGAAACGACTCTGGGACAGCAAGCTTCTTCGTTGATACCACAAAATCCTCCAAGTCAGCAATTGTCCCCAAACAACCAAGCACCCTCCAACACTCAGGATGATGGCCAGTACCACCCAAAACAGCAATCATCTCCAAACAAGCAAGCACCACCCATCACTCAGGATGATGGCCAGTATCACCCGAACTCAGCCGGGGGCAAGGAAAGCCCTTCTACTTTAAGTGACGACCAATACAATCCCCGGCAGCAGCCAGCAGAAGGCCATCCTCAGATGAATCAAGAATTCACTCAAACACAACACGGACCAAGCATAAACGCATACGACACCCAGCAATTGGACTGGAGTCAAGTTGACCCAGCAGGCAGCATTTGGAATTCAGTGGTCGATGCTACCCAGTCGCCTACCCCCACTCAGCTACCCCCTACTGGCCATACAACATCGACCAGTGCTCCTTCAATACCCACATCTTCAGAATCAGGTTCATCTGCCAGTTCACCCGCCTCACGTGCAGGTATTGTTCTGTCGGTCGGTGCTGCCGTAGCTCTCATTGCACTTCTGGTTTTGTTCCCACTTTGCAAGCGACGCAAGCGCCTCCAAAAAGTACTCGGCGATAAGCAAAAAGAAGTTATCGCGCATGACCCTCCCCTAAAAGGAGCTACCCATTCTCTCAACGGGTTCGTATCAAAAATTCACAGCCACAGTGCTCGACTGGCTTTGTTAACGCCGGCTTTCATGAGACCCAAGCGGCAAACTTCAAACCCTGCCGCGTATTTTGGTGACACGCATATTGGTAGTGAGACAAACCACGATACCATTGTTTCACACAAGTCTCCTCGAATCGAGATTTGCCCTGCGCCCCAATACTCACCACCTAACTCGGTTTCTTCTTGGGAGACAGAACCGTCTAAATCGCGTCCCAGCAGCTGCTCCTTGGCGCAGCCAGAAGACGCAAACCGAGAACAAACCGGAAGCCCCAATTTTGGCCATGGAAATGGTCTAGGGACACTAGAAAACCTGAGCGCCGGAAACCTAGTCGCTGCCAACCCATCAATGAGAAATATCTATACCGTGGAAATGGATTATAGCTCGAGAAGAGCTGGCCAGCTTGACCTTCAAGCCGGCCAACGTTTGTGCATAATGCAGACCTTTGACAATGGATGGGTATGTTATCTGTTTCTGGATGTGCTAAAAGAAAACAATACTAATAATCACTGGTATAGGCAATGGGACTTCGCCTCGACTGTCCCGAAGGAGGATTAGTGCCCCGTTCTCATCTCTCTACTGAACCTGCCAGCGAACCTCTTCGACGTACTGGCGAGCACAGGAAATCAAACCGATACTCTTTTAATCAACGACGTCTTAGTTCTTTGGGATCGCGCTTTTATTCCTTGTTTTCTCCCTCGGCGCAAGATCCGCATCCTTCGTCCCCTGTTTAGCCCACCCCACGGTGGAACTTGGGTTGACACGGCGCAAGTTTACCGCACGTGCTTGTTTTCTTTCTTGTTGATATATTTTATTTGTCCTACATATCTCGGTTTTGTAATACACTGCTACGCATGAGTGCTCTTTTGCCTGCCGGAAACTGGAAAGTAACGATCGCTTTATGAAGCTCTCCAAGTAGAACCTAACGTATACTCGCCCCTACTCCTTCCAACCAAAGTTTCGTATCTTCAACAGGACTTGAATATATCTGACTGAAACTAACCTCAATAGCGATCCTTGGTTCATATAAGCTGGGACTTCCGAAGTAAGAGATGAAGGTATCGGGTTCTTTTTGATCACCGGTGTATGGAGGGTTGCTGGTAGTAACTCGCGGGCTTGCTGTTATTATAACGTTGAGATGTTTAGCAGGAGTAAGTTGACCGTTGATGTTGTTGTAGTGGAAACACTACAGTGGGGAGATGAAGGAAGAAGAATTGTTAATTGCAAGAACTAATAATTAAGGGTTTAAATACCCTAGCATCAAGTTCAAGCCTTCCAGCTTGCAAAAGGTAATCAAGTGATTCATAGCTAAAGCTCAAATGAAGAAAAAGTAGTAAAATGAGGTTTTAAGAATTTAATCCATCAACCAAAAAGTCAAGAATGACAAAAACTATGCCGTTCTCTCAAAAGAAGTGAGTTCACTAAGAATGCAAAGTGAAGTCAAAGTAAAAGAAGTATGAGCTCACTAAGACAAAGTAAGGTCAAAGTAAAAGAAGTAAACAGTAAGCTCACTAAGAAGGCGTCAAAGTAATTAAGTGTCCCAATTGCAGGATCTAAAAAGAATAAAAGAGCTTCGTACTCAATTGTTAAAAGTAAGGTATAGTAAACTCAGTACTATCCTCAAAAACAAGGTAATTGCAAGAACTAATAATTAAGGATTTAAATACCCTCTCCACCAAACTTCATCCAAAGACTGCTCAGTCTGTCAAACATACATGCCTGCATGTTCAACAGATGTGCCAACGGGTCAGCTGTTGGACAAACCACGCATGCGGGGCTTCGTGGATATAATTTGGCATTTTCAGTGTTAGAACTTTCCTCTGGGAGAACAATCCTTTCCGAACGCTTTGCGTCGATAAGTTTTAAAAGATCAATTGCAATGTCATGATCCACTGAGGTAAGGACAACAAATGAGTAGACAGACTGGTTGAAGAATCCACTGTCGTGGATTATCGCCAATGCCTCGTCGGCAGAGTTAATTTTGTCAAGGGCGTATTCTTCACTGTCGCATGACTGTTGGGAAACCGCGCTATTGGCTGGCGTGGAATCGAGTGGTGAAGACATGATGTGTAAAAGAAAAGGAGGGGGGGTGCTTTGTTGAACATGGAAAGTGCAAGTATGGAAGTCGCGAAGTCAATTAAAAATGTGACACATGATCAAGGCGGAGAAGCATCAAGGTCGCGTCACCGCAATGATCAGTCGGTTGTACTTTCGTCGGGAACAGGAGAGCTTCCGTACCACCGCTAGAGATTGAAAGGACCGCCATGTCAATGGCTTTACTCCTGGGTCAGCGGTCGGTCGATCTCGGTTGGACTCCGTAGGTATCCTGGTGATATAGGGAATTGGGTCTGTTGAAAAACAGAGGGTCCCGTCAACAGAACGGGTGGGCCAAGAACCTGACCCCATAGGGGTGTCGAAATTCCAGAAGACAAGATACGGGACCCTGAAGTGCTCCAGTCAAAAAAAAAGAAAAAAGAAAAAAGAAAAGAAAAAGGGGGAGATAATAGTGAAGAAAGGGAATAGGACTTAATACCAACCGACTCTTGTGTACTTACGACGATGTCTTCCGTAACCAGAAGATCTATCCTGGTAAGGGCAAGCTGTTTAGCTGTAGCAATAATAGGATCTTCTATCTCTAGTATAGAAAGTCCGAGTCCCGTATCCTTTAGTGTAAGAACCCCCCACCCCGCTGTATCGTATAGACTGTTCTTGTCCGTCGCTAGTACTGCAAGGGTATATCCGAGGGGGGGACGCCGTATTATTAAGAACCGGCGTTCTATTGTTCTCTCTACGTAGAGGTACCTAGGTAGTTATTCAACGATGTATTTCAACCAGGTATTAAAGATACTAAACTAGTGCTAGAAATTATCTAATACTTATACAGCCTATCCTAGCTATTCAAAACCGGAGCATCATTGTCAAGATAGTGACCAATCATGCATGGTAGATTCAGCGACCTTCATGGCAGTTCTGCTCTAGTTGTACCATTGCTATTAGTAATGCCGTGAACGTTCCAAGGTTATGCTTGATGATATCTTACATTAAGAATTCTGTTATTCTAAGTCTGGGTAGTAGTAGTATCAGCTATTTGGCAAGAGCTGTGTATTAGAATGTTAGGGAAATCTGCAAGCTCTTCGAATCGACGTCATAATATACGCAATTGATAGAAACGGCGACTTCATGATAATTCCATGGAAGGAGCGAAAGAGTCTGACTCGCAATATTATAGAGGAACCGGATACCCGAATGATACCTTACCCATATGGGGCCTTGGGATGAAGTTTCGGGAGGCAAAATTATAGTAAGCGATTGTTTGACAATGGCCGGATATACCTAACTAGGTATTACCTTTTCATTATCGCTACCTTTTAGGTAGTAGGTGGAGTAGATGCAACGTTAAGCGGCTCAAACGCCACCCGTCATGGAAACCTTATTTCAAAGACCATTCAAACATCAAGACCGTGAGCCATACAATTGCTATTGGTGGAATCTGACCGGTACCATTGGAATGATATTAGCTTTAGCAATTTGTTCGTATTAGGATGAGAGAAACCTGGCTGCACTTCGTGAAAGAGTCATAAAAAATATCATCTTCATCCAATCGGTGGTGAATCTCATCGCGTACACCGAGGCGGGGTCTGTTCCAATCCTGATTACCTCGTCAACCTTCATTCAACGCAGCCAACCAAGCTTCATGTCATGTTCTCATGATCTTTTACCACCTTCCAAATCTGGCGTGGGGTAGATCTAGACCTACGGTTTCTCGTGAATCATGTCACTCGGCCATGTCACCAACCATACAGCATCAAACCACGGGTTAAGTGGTTCCCCCGCAGCTTCGTAGTATCAGTGGGCTGTGATGGGCATGATATCCTTCATAAAAGTATTTAAGGACCGAAAGATTCCCACACTTGCATGAATCTTTCAGACCAGTTCTAAAACCTTTACTGCACTCAATTCCAATCAAATTCAAGTCAGATCAAAGACCTTTTCTCTCCAATATGAAATTCGCCGAAGTCTCCGCCCTCCTCCTCACCTGTCTCTCTGCTGGGGCACTTGCAACGGATGCAACTCTCCAACTCGCAAACGACCAATCCGGCGCTAACGCCAATGTTGCTATTCCTACCGATGGTAACCCGCGGTCCATCGCTCATCTCTGGGGAAAGACTCCAGTTTCGAAGGATGGTGTCGTGTATGCCACGAGTGCACAGCTGGTCGCCTTCCAGCAGGACACTTCTTGCGTGATCTTTCAACGTGATCACTATCACGCTGAACTCGATGCTCAAAAGACTTGGGTGTCACTACGGGGAGGTGAAGTGGTCGACTTGAACAGTGCGTTTGTGGTCTGCGAAGACAAGTGAGCTTGTATAAGCAGTACCGACGGCTGCTATCCGTTGTACCTCACTGTTAAGTCTGCAGATCATGAGGACCCTATATGTAATAATTATCGTGTTTAAAGTTTCCAGCTGCGTTTTGATTCGAACACCCAACAAAAAAAAATGAAATGGATTTTGAATGAAACAATTACATGCCATAAGGAGTATTCGCTAGTAGTCAACTCAACTACTAATCGAACTGTGCACCTCGACGCTAACGGACTGGGGCAGGAGGACAGGTTCAAGTGCTCAATAGGTGCCTGCGATGAATCTGAGTAAGTAATGGTTGGTGGCTAATAACTTACTCTAAGCGTATATTGGGTGTGGTACTCTTAAGGATCGCATGGTTTCATTGGATAGTCTACTATAGAAGCAGAACCTCTTACACTAGTAGAAGCCGGTACACCCGTATAGTAGTACCGCTAAGTCCTCAATTCTTTAGTATTCTAGCCTAGATAGTCTTGCTGAACCGTTATCGAAATAATGTGGTAACCAGTGAAAATAATTGAAAAGGGGGTGGGAGGTGGGATCAAAAAGCACCTGTTTAGACACTTTTTTAGTGACTGATATTACTTTTATTCATCATCACTAGCCAGGAACTAAGTATTCTTATGTCTTGTAGTGGCCCTCGCAAACTGTACAGATATTACGACCACACACTTGTAACATGCTTTACTTTATTCTCTGTACCTGCTATTCTACTTTGCTTTCATCTTCCTTCCATGGCCAGCAGATATCCCTGAAGTATGGGCTGCTGTTGGATTGCCCTTTTTATCGTCTCTAAAACGGAAATGGAAAGCCAAGAAGTGGCAGAGGCAATCAAGTACGTAGGTATTATGTTTATGCCGAGGATAGTATAATGCGTGGACAGTTACTAGCACAGTTATTCCAATGGCATTGTTTAAGTAGATAGATTCTTTTTTCATTTCCTTCCAAAGCTTCTATGATCTAGAACGGCGAGGTGGGTGGGGTACAAGTATCCGACTCGCCGAAATTAAGCATTATGCCAAGTTAGTGAAGGCCAAAAAAGTGAGATGAAGAGAGTAAAAAGCGAAAGATTGGAGGAACTGCTATAATTGACAAACAAGGAACCCAGAAAAAAGAAACCCCACATAAGCCGAAAAGCAATGGATAATTAACAGGTAGAGAAAGTGGGTGACAGACAAGAAATGATTGAAGGGGAAAAATGAAACAAAACTATGGATGTGGCCTGTAATGTCAGGCCTGTGTGATCTCTGGGTCTTGTATGAGATGAAAACGAGTGTGGAGATGAATGATCGGACAGTATGAGATGCAAAGGAAGTGCTTTTGCAGGGCTGGAACGCAGCATGCTAGGGTGTTTTGCGAGCGCAATGTTGGGAAGTGAAAGACGATAGTTGGCTGACAATATTTGAGGGAGATACTTCATGGTGAGACCGAGAGGATATCAAGGAAATGGGTCGTGAAATAAATTATTTGCGGTTAGGAACAGAGTCCAGAACGCGCGACATCTTCTTTGCACGAGCTGGGTCTTCAACGACCATGCCACGGCGCATCAGTGTGTTCTGCACAGTCTCAACGACCTTGTTGAAAGACGAAGCAGCGCCACGCTCCTGTTTGAAGCGGACCAAGCTGAGGTTGGCTTGGTGGCCGTGCTCAAGAACAGTGTAAAATTCAGCAGTGAACTCAACCTCTCGAAGATGGAGGACTAACGGGTGATTAGTATAAGGATTAAATCAGATGAGATGAGTGGCTTACAATTTGCTTCGCTGACACGACCGTGAACAATGCTGTTGGTCTTGTCCAGGTACACATCCTCCATACCGAAATCCCGCCACTCGCGAAGGAGTTTGTATAGTTCCTTGCGTCCCTTAACCTTTGAAGTGTTCAACGCAATGACTTGGGTAGCAGGCTTGATTTGGAAAACCCGGGCAAACCAGTTGTGGTTGGCGATTGAGCGGCGCTTTTGGCTGAATGGGTTGGGCGGATCGTCAGCTTCAGTCGAACTGTCGGTGTCTGCGAGCCCCTTGCACATCAGAGAAGAATGACGATTATCCTTGGTTGGTGTGGTTTGGGTATCTTTCTCCTGGTCTATCAAATGGTTAGAATATTGGATATAATAATTTGCACGGGTTACACTCACTCGTAGGAGGTCCTTCCATATGTTGGGTGGACTTTTTGGTCAAGAGCTTCTTGAAAAAGCCACCGCCAAAGCGATCCATAGATGTCTTTCGTCTTGGGACTCGCTCTGTGTCCTCTGCTTTGGGAGGAGAAGCGGGCTCGAGGGTAATAGGATTGTGCACAGTCGCTCCTCCACTGGGGATAATGAGGTGGGTGTCCTTGGGTGGGAGAGCAGGAGGACTATCAGAGCCCTGAGCGCGATGCTTAAACCATGACCATTTCTTTCCTTCAGGGGCACGGGTTGTTGTTTTCTTAGGGGACAGAGGAACTTCTTCAATGGGGGGCAGGCCACTAGGTTGACGACCACGTCGAGAACCAACGGAAAAGTTCTGGTCCCCGCCCATAGAGTCACTCGTAGCAAATTCATGAACCTTTGGTGAAGTGAACTTGGTGGAGTTCTTCTTCCGAATGGTCAAGGGCTTAACCTCCTCCATGGAGGGAAGTGAGCTATGGGGGACCATCCGAATAGTTGCCTTAGCATCACCACCCTGGGATGTAGCGAGCGACATCCGTGGCTTTTGCTGACGTCGAGGGCTGGGTTCACTGGGCGCACGAACAGGGCTTGCGCAGTTCTCATTGATAATAGGGAAGGAGGGCTCATTCGGCGAAGTGACGAAAGGATCTTGCAAAGATGCTACATCCCGCTCTCTCTGTGTACCATTCTTGACCTTGTCTTCTTCAATCAAGCGATCCAGATGAGTAATTACACCGGAAAGATAACCACCAACGTTGTCCTTTCGGCCCCGACTGTGCTCAATGAGCTTTTGACGTGTCTCGGTAAGCTCCTTGATATTGTAAGATCGGGATGAGTCCTTGGCAGTATTAGATACTGGGATTGTGGCAGTAGGATGAACTTGCTCAGGGCTTGCCATTGACACTGGTGTCGCCGGTGTTTCATATCCAGATCCACCGCTCGTGGTGCGGATAGTTGTAACAGAGCTTCCATTGAATGCCTCCTCGCAGATCTGGCTGAGCTCATGTGAGACTTTTCGAGTGTCCTCCCTCCACGTGTAGTCTGTTTCCCGAACCTTTCTGACTTGCCCCAAGCTCTTGACTTTCGGACCATTCGTTCGCACCACAGTTGGCTGGGCTGGTAGGGATGGGCTGCTTGGTATGTCCGGGAGATCGAGGCCATCTGCCATAAGTTGCAAGCTGCAGGTGCTGGGTGAGCGCTTGATCTCAGTTTGCTGAGTTGGCGCAGCAATCTTTCTCTTCTTTTGTTTGGCAGATGCCGATCCATGAGACCGGTTGCGAGCGTGGTGGAAGGAAACATTCCGTCGATAGCTCATGGAGTGTGTCGACAACCCAGGAGCTCGGGAGCTGGAATGAGGCACCTTGGAAGAGACGAAAGACTTCATAGAGCTGGGCCCGTGCTTCCGCTTCTGGAGAACAGTGAATGGTGATTCATCTGGCCCATCCGATTCCTCTGGCTCTTGCTCCTCCACAATGGAAGGCGGGGGGTTCACCCTTGGGGACGATAGAATAGCTTGAGATTGCTCCGACGACTCCCGATGAACAGTAATATTGGCATACTGTGCTTCTGACATTGTGCTACAGTGGTTGGGTGACCGGTATGGGTCATAGCTTGCCATAGTACCGGAGGACATCGGCTCCTTGAAGGAACTGACCCGACGAGGAAACTCTTTGACAGATGGGAACTGGGCACGACGCTTGGAGTTACCCTGACCGGTCTGGCTGCGGCCTCGACGAACTCTACCACCGGGGCGGGAGATGTGGTGATAGTCACTAGCTGAGTACTCTAGAGGCTGTCCTTGGTAGTTCTCGAGCTGCTCATCGCGAAATTTTGCCAAGGCGTTGTAGAACATCCGCTCATGGGTCGGTCTGATGGTTGTTGGTTAGCATGATGCGAGTCGTTCTGAAAATTAGCAGGGGGTACTTACTCGATACATAGAAGCCTTTGAATCAGGTCCTCGGCCTTAACATCATGCCATAAAGTCTGTAAATTGCGAAGGATATCAAGGTCAATGTCCTGCTGACAGGACAAGGTTTGGCCGCAGTCCTTCACGGAAAGGGCAGGAGGAGGACCGACGTAGTGGTCAACCATGGCATTGTGAAGCTTTTCATATTTGGTTAACAATGGATGCAACCAAATACTTTGCATGGATATCCGGTCCTCCGGGCGCTTTTGGAGGATACGCTGGATGAGATCGGCTGCTTCGTCACTCAGCTCGGGGGGAATTATGTAGTCCCCTTTCTTCACAAGCCGCAGAGTGCTTCCCAAATCACCTCCATCAAAAGGCAAGTAACCAGTCAAAAGGGCATACAGAATGATACCACAGCTCCACATGTCAGCTCTGTCGCCACGATATTTCCGGCCATAGATGATTTCCGGTGCTGCATAATGAGGGCTACCACATGAAGTGTTCAACCAGTGGCCTGCGGGTTGTAGTGCAGCCATACCAAAATCAGCAAGTTTCACATTATGATTAGCGTCAAGCAAGATGTTTTCGGGCTTCAAATCACGATGACAGATATTGAAACGATGACAGTAGCCAAGGGCCGCAATGATTTGTCGGAATAGTCGCACAGCTTCTTCTTCCGGCAGTGGGCCATTGTTAGATACATAATCGAACAACTCTCCACCCTCGACGTGTTCAAGGACAAGGTACCTAGCGAATGTGTTAGTTTATTTCAATTCCGAGGGTGGTGGGGACGAACAATTCTCCACGGTTCTCCCAGACATCATAGAGACTGATCACATTGGGATGTTCAATCAACTTCATGATAACCACTTCGCGTTCGATCCCACAGGGCATTTGTCGGGTGGTTGAATTGGTAGGGAAGTTTCCCATATTCCGGTCCATTGCGGCGATACTCTCACTCTGAACCATAGCAGCTGACTTTTTTGAAACGATCTTGATAGCGGCAGTATGTCCGGTGACAGCGTGCTTGGCTAGTCTCACCCGTCCAGTGGCCCCCTTCCCCAGTGTTCGCCCCAGCTGCCATGGTCCCACGTGTGTTTTTCTTTTCCCTTTGGTTGACAGGAGAGATGCGGCAGACATGATGGAGTTTCGGGCTGAGTCGGGCTGCAGGTCGGTAGCCACGGAGAGGCGCTCATTTTCTTTGTTTCTTTTTGGGGTTGGAGTCATAGGAAAGGACATCCGGTCGGGACTCTTTAGCTGCTCTGATTCCTCGATCCTCAGGCGCGGTGTCTCGACATTTGGCGACTTGGACTGGTTGATCCGGCTCGATACATCTCTCAAGGGCTGACGTCTCCGCTGAGAGTCATTGACGTCCGACATTATCTGGTCCATGGTAGTGGTGCAAGGCGTATTGGCGTGTTTTTTCAAGTCTCTTCAAAATCGGGTGATTAGTTCTCTAGACCGCATTAGCTGACCCTTCGACGTCAAAGATATCAGTCGCCAACGCACCGAAAAAATAGATCAAACGCAAAAGAGACAACTCCTCCCAAGTGTCAACGAAAAGAAGTCGTGAGTAAAGATCGGCTCCAGACTTTTCTGGGAAAGAAAGAATAAGAGAAATTAAAGAGTGACAAGGACTGGTTAACACCACATCATAGACGGAGGTGTAGCGGGCAAAAAGAGAAAAGAGACAAGACCTCAAGAGACGAACCCCAACTGACTGAAATCAAGATAAAAACACAAGACGGAGGGGAAAAGGTTGGAACTGCCAATGTTCATGAAGGACAAGAGGTTGGCATGCATACTTCGGCTGGACTGGAATGAGAGATACCTTCCTTCCCATTGGAATGTACTTAGCACCCTCTATTATTGTTTACTATCTACGATGTACCTGTTTGACTTCATGTAGGCATGTTTGCCTGTTTTATTGTGGGAATTGACCTATCAGCGTAACGAGGCAGAATCTTCAGAGTCCCATGCCACTATTCACACATCCCACCTGTCTTCCAGCACTCTCGCCTATATGAATCGTTTGGGGTTTTTTTTTTCTTTCTATTTAATTTTTAATTCTACCATGTCCTTTATTAAATAAATACATGTACATATTAAACGGTTTAAATTCGTACAATACTTTCATTGAGGAATCAATTGCGATCGAGGGGGAAAGAGGTGGCATTCCCCCAAAGAAGGGGGGATAATAACAAATCAACCATCAACTCCAGGCCTACTCGCCACTTTATTTGTTCAGGGGCCCTACCTGGGTATCTATGTTGAACATTCCATACCCATAAGCTTTTCATCTTCTAACATCCGGTTCTTGGGGTCAAATTGAGAGCCCAATATCTCTCTTCCTTGAAATTCATATCGAGCTCTATAGTAACGGTGCATCACATCCTCAGGACTAATTGAACTATTCAAATACATGAATATCCATCGTAATATCACCAATGCTCCTCACTAATAAGTACATCGTTCACGTCAACCTCATCTGCAAACCATCGCCCCTCACCATTACCTTCCGGTCCGATCAGGACGTCATTTCCACTCATCATACGTTTACGCATCTTCCCAGCCTCATCAAAAGTCCAGTCTTCCAATCCATAACACCTCTTCCAGCGCATTCCATCTTCCACGTCCTGAAACTCATACCAAAACTGCACAGCAATGCGATCATCCCGGAAAGCAAAAAGTTCCTTCCGAAGTCGATAACCACGCTCACGTTTCCATTTCGCTTCCAGGAACGCCACGATAGACTCCGTCCCGGTAAAGAACGAGTCTCGAACACGCCAGATACATGTTGGCGTGTAGGCCTGAGCGACTCGGACAGGATCCCTAATCGTAGATGGTCAGAGCGGGCGATGGATTCACTACGTCATCTAATTTTGTAACTGAAAATAACAACAGTTCATCTCAAGAACGCAAGAGAGACTCTTCCCTGTTGAGGTATACTCGCATGTGTCCAGGGCAATCCGCACAGACAAATAACACAAATCGGCAAGAATGCAAGGGATATGAATGCCCTTTTTTTTCGAACACATGGTCTGTCAAGGGCCATCGAGGATAGGAAATCCGACACATACTTCGTATTCCATAGATCCTGCGCTGCTTTGACTTTCTTCTGCGCAGTCTCCTCGGTAAATGGCGGGTTAAGATCGGCCATGGTGGGGATATGGATTGAAGTTTGTTTTTAGTTCGAATTTGTGAGGTTGAGAAGCTTAACCTCCTGCCAAGCAGGACCCCGACGCTACCGTAGACAGCTTTAGTCATCTCCATGTAACCCTGTACAAAGTACGGTTTTGTCTACTACATGGAGATCTGCTAAGGTTGTACAAGAAGATAATTGTATAAGTAATTTTATAAGCCAAAATTGGTTATAGGTTAAAAGTATACCGTGATTTGACAGGTAAATTTCTAGCCATATAACCGGCAGGCAGATATCGTACTAAATAAATCTTGCACTCAGAAATAGATATACTTTTGACTCATCATATCGAATATAGGTCTGTTCAATGAATAAATCAATTCCTTTTCGCTATTCATGCTTCAAACTATCCGCTTAGCTGTTTTGATAATTCGTGTTGGGGATAATTGTTATAGCAAATGTACGAACTATATATATTTGCTTCCTACCGAGGTAACAACAAACTCACCACCATGTCCAAAAATATTGTTAATCTTAAACTAGATATTTGTTTGAGGTAGAAGTAATAAATGCACATTGTATACATGAGTAATATCCCAGACAAAGTATATGTTGATATCTAGTGACCCTATTCATAATCGTTGCGGGATCGGGTTCTCTGAGTAGCGCCAAGCCACAGCAAGAACCATGTTTGAAGCACAATCCACAAGGGAGGGCCTTTTACCTTTTGGGCCTATTATGACTATAATTGATAGCAGTTAAACCTTTACTGCTAGAAACATGAAATTGCTTGTTGTCCCCGAAGTCTACTATTACTTCAAGCTAGTTCTGACCTTCTTCGTAGCATGTAGTGAGTATGAAATACTGATAACATTGTATACATATTGTCAATCCACATGATAGCATAGCACACAATAGAATGAAAACCAAGTGAAAACTAATGATCTAAGGATCGTTTATATCTGGAACAAAGATATCAACAATGAATTGTTCTCAATAACTAGGATTGTACCTTTCTTACACAGCACTCTTTGTCTCATACAAGGCAAAGTTCAGGATGAAAGAAGACGAACTTCAATGTTATTCATTTCATTGAGCTCCACGGCTCTTTGGAAATTCTACAAATATATAGGTTTTCTTCCAACCCCATATTCTATCACAGCCTTCTCCACCCAAGGCTAGTATCGCGAGTACTTACCCCGGAGCTCTACCATTTTCAACAAACCCATAATCCATTATGTGCAAAATGCGTTATAAATGGTACCGTGGCCACTGCGGCATCAGTGGTTGTGGGCACACAGAAGCTGTGTGGATTGAGCGCTGTAAAGAAGCGAATGCCCGTGAGAGACGAGTACCTTGCCCTAATCCACGTCCCATCCTCCGTATCACCGAGGCTTTTGCAATGGGTCTTTGTCGTCCCTGTCTTGGTTGGGGTGTGTTAATTCCAGGAGCTCCTGAATTGGTCGACCCAGAGCGGGTCGATAGACCTCGTCGGCAGCACCAGAGTATTGACTCATTGACTTCATAGTTTGGGTTCTAACGTCTAAAATAATTCATAAATAAGATGCAGCCGCCCTACTCTTGAAGAACAGACTAAATTTAAGTTGGATTTTGAAAGTTTGTATGCTTAGAAATAGTCCGATTGTACATCGCAGGTCTCGGTCGGTGTCAAGGGGTCCAAGCCTGTTTCAGGGACCGGGAATTATTGGGTGATGGTGAATATATCGATTTGTTGTTTTGGTCCTTGACGAAACCCCTTCACAGCTTAGACAAGGGTTGGGGTGAATTCTCCGACACTTGCTGACTCGCTGCCTCTAGGAGATCTACGACCAGCGGTCCCACCAAAGACATCTTGGAGATTGGTACCAAATTTCCCGATAGCAGTATAACCGAGGAAGATGTTTGTGGAACGTATCCGGCGAAGGAATTTGAGTTGATGCTGGTATAGCGAGAAAGGGGTATGGCCAAGGGGTCGGGACCGTGCAACTGGCCAATTTCCGATGAATCGCTATCCCTAGCCCCCGCTTCGATAATGACGAGCGACGAGGGATAAAACCCGGCATTCCTTGTGCGGATACCAGCGTTCTTTTTCCCGGCCAGTGTGCTCACGTAGGCTATTTGGTCGACTTGTTGTCCCAGGAAAAATTGCACACCTGCATCTTGTGCTGCACGATAGACCTATATTCCAACCGCATAGTTGTCAGTAGTTATTCTATTTTCCTTTGTTTTTCCCTTTTTCTTTATGGAAAATAAATGACTTTTAGGGGTACACTACATTTGTCAAATCTCCGAAAGGGATATAGTCATCTTTTCCGAACACCGAGACATTTGTGTAGCCTCGTAGAGCAAGATGCAGTGCTACCGAGAGGCCAAAGGCGCCAGCGCCGACGACAATAATCGAATCCGATGTGGAAACGCCCATGATGAAAGAAAATAAAAGTGCATTTGCTTATTTGTGGGTTATTGAGCTGATATAGTATTTCCCCCGCATTCACCCCCCAAAACAGTTATGTTATGCGGAGTTGGAGAAAAGTGGTCTCCAAGATAAGAGCTGAGGGGAAACGGTTGATCGGGAGGACTTCCGGTGGTTTCTCCAATTTGATGTTTCTATACCTTATACAGAGTATATTTATATGTATTTACTGTATTTCCTATTCAAACTATGGATTGTATATTTACTTTGAAGCCTCGAGATTTTTGACCGAATCCATAAAGGTACTGTTGACTCGACCATTTATTATGGCGATGTATCCAGCTATGGAGTACTTCGTACTTGAAGCAGAAGAAATAAATGCAAATAAAGCATAATTTTTGGAGAAAAAGTACTCTCACTCTTGACCTTGAAAATCTTCTGCAACTGATGAAACTCATGGCTCTCATATGTTTTGTACATCAGATTCGATTCAAGCGGGGTATACGAATTCTCCACACTCGGATACGTCCCCGATGTGCTTCAAAATTCAGAACTTGTTACCTTTTGGTTTCACTTCCTTTGAATAATCTACTTGTTTACTTGATTGGAAAATTAAATCATGGATATCCAAAACGGAACCCTTTGCATCCTAGGCTGTGGTAAGTGCGGAAACCCATAGGCAAAATACATCGACTAATACTTCTAGGAAACCTGGGTATTGCCATTCTAGACGGTTTGGTCAATGCACCAGCGGAGAAGTCCAAAGATTTACCATTTGCTCGATACATTGCATGCGTGCGCAGTGAAAACTCAGAGAAGAGACTATCCGAGCGATTCGCCGAGGCCTTGGACAAAATAACCATTTCTCGCGGCAACAATGTACAAGCCGTACAAAACGCCGATGTTATTATTCTAGGCGCAGACCCTGCCGATATCGAGACCGTCCTGACGCAACCCGGGCTCCGCGACGCCTTGACCGACAAGCTTATCATCAGCATTGCCGCCGGCTGGACGAGACAAAAGCTCGAAGCTACAGTTTACGGCAGCGCAACCACTACCGATAACACAGCTGGCAGAGCTTGGGTGGTGCGCACATTGCCGAACATCGCAGCCCAGGTGTCTCAATCACTGACGGCCATTGAAACATCGGAGCCGGCGTTGCCCGAACGGTATCTCCAAATAACGACATCGATCTTCGAGCAAATTGGCAAGGCAGTACACGTTGACCCGAAGTTGATGAATGCTACTACCGCTGTCGGGGGTTCAACGCCCGCTTTCTTCGCTGTGATTTGCGATGCAATGATTGATGCCGCGGTGGCGGTTGGTATGCCACGGGACCTGGCTCATACCATGATCTTTCAGTCAATGCAAGGGACGGCAACGATGCTGCAGAGTGGTATCCACCCTGCCCTGTTGAAGGATCAAGGAACATCTCCCGAGGGTTGCACGATCGGCGGGTTGATGGTCATGGAAGAGGCTGGTGTGCGTGGGCATGTTGGACGGGCGCTTCGGGAAGCTGTTACTTTGGCTCGTTTGATGGAGACAACACCTCATGTTAATGATACAAGACATTGATCTGTTACTTGGGGAGTAAGCTGAGGGTAGCTTTCAATACCACACACATATTAAGCATTGTATCCAGTAAGAAAAGAAATATAGTATTTGAAATCGCAATCCATTAAATCTCGGGACCACCACAGATCTCCGCGAAGATATCAAGAGTATGCCCCCAGACAAATCGACTAGTCCCGTCCTCCTGATAGCGCTTCAAAGTCTTCTAGAACATAAACATTAGAACCTTCCAAGTTGGATATCGGTGAGGACTCCTGACAATAGCCACAGTCATCTATAGCAAAAGGAAATTGACAGTTTCACCCTTCTCTACTTGTTGCAGCATCGGGTAACCCAAACTCTGTATTCAAATCCTCCGTGAGCTCCAGTTGCTTGATGGGTATACACAGAAGCAGCCCGATACCACCAAACGGGATGGAAATCCACCACACCCATTGCAAACTGTCTTGATACACACTGAGAACTTCCGCCATAAGGTTCGGGGTATTGTGCAAAGTACGCATCAGCCCTTCGCTGGCCATGGCATATGCACCACCATTCGCAAGCTTTGCGCGCAGAAACACATCACTGATGCGATACAGCAGCCCCTGGACACGTGCGTTGAAGATAGTGGTTGGAACAACAATACCCCATATGCAACCAAAGCTGCGCATAAATGCCCAGGTGGAGGTTGCAGTAGCCACATCGGACTCAGGTAGCGATGCCTGAATCGGAGGTAGGGTGCTGGAGAAGATCATACCAGAACCAGCGCCGAAGAGTATCTGGAAGCCAGCCCAGTCGCGAGCAGGTGAATGGTCATCCAGGAGCGAGAAGAGGCCACTGGCGGTAGTGAGGAATATATATCCCAAGAAGTGAAACATGCGGTATTTTCCAGTCATGGCGATTATAACTCCCGTGATGATGCCAAAAGGCGCAATTGCGGCCGTAATAGGAAGCACGTATAACCCGGATTCCGTGGCAGTCGAGCCACGTATAGCCTGGAAGTAGACTGGCAGGAAATATCCGACCCAGTATAGCAGGACAGACTGAATAAAAGCAATCCACAGTGCGCATGTCCCAGTTCCACTTGAGAACAACCGGAGGGGAATCGAGGGCTCAACACAGAATCGTGACACTTGATGACCGTAGAAAAGGAACATCCCCCCGAGCCCTAGGATAAGAGGGAAAAGAACTTGCCACGAAGACCAGGAATACGTTGTTCCAGCCCAAGTGAGGGCGAGCAAAATTGAAATAACAGCAGCTGTAAGGATAGAATTACCAACGAGGTCCACGCGCTTGAGCTGGTGCCACACGGTGCCATTGTTGCGCGGGTGTGTGACTCGAAGAAACAGCACTAGCAGTACAAGTGATGCAGCACAAAGCGGCAGGTTGATATAGAAAACCCAACGCCACGAGACATACTGGGCGAATGCGCCGCCTAAAACGGGGCCGATCACTGTTCCAACTGCCCACACAGCTGCCATGAGCGCGACATATTTACCTCGCTGGCGGAGGGGGACCAGGTCGCAAATGACGATGTCCACGAGAGTGTTGATACCACCGCCGCCGATGCCTTGGATTGTTCTTCCCGCGATAAGAAGTCCAGTGTTCTTCGCACCACCAGCCATGCCACTCCCCAGGGCAAATATGACAACTGAGATGATCAGCATCCATCTCCGACCGAAGATGTTCGCGGTCTGACCAAACAGTGGGAGGACAACCGTCGATGATAGAATGTATGAATTCGTAATCCACATGTATAGCTCGCCGGCATTAACATCAAGGGCGATTGTGGGAAGGGCGGTTGAGAGGATGGATGTATCGAGGGCCGAGAGGAAAGTCGTCACGCATAATGCTGGGAACACAGCCCAGAAGCGCCATGTCTTCTTTGGGATAAGACGGTCGGTATTAGATTGTGTTGGTGCTTCTCCGTGCTCTTGATGTTGTTCTTCTGCTGGTGCGCGAAAAGGCTCTTGTACAGCTAACTCGGTTGTGGGCGAAGGCTTTTCCATGGCCTTTCCATGACTTTTCCCTCCACGGTAAATCTACTTCTGCCATGATATTAATATGTCGTGAAAATACAATGACATCAGGGCGTAACAAGACATTAGTATAGAGCTAGCAGTTGAATTCCGAAACCCGCTCCCCAAACCCGATCCACGGGAGATTGCTGTTAATCTTTTTCCGAAGAAAGTTAGACGCACGTGGCATACGGGCCCAGGGGCGATCTGCCAACGCTATTCTGTCTGACAGAATGACTAGCGGCACTGAGCCACCAATGATATTCTAGGACTAACCGTCAGTATGGGTCTCAACAAGATGGCATCAGCGAAAGTACGAAAGTAGTGTAGGTACGGAGTATGGAGACTTTGCTAGTATTTGCTCGAAAGACCACGGCAGATCAACCCGAGACATTGCTAATTCCCTCTATCACATCAAAATTGGCTGAACCTGCCAAAAACGCCCTGCAATCTGCTTATCCATCTTCTAATGCGTAGCACCCAGGGAGCTTCTTGTGATAGATGACTAGTTAATGCCTCTGGGATAACATTCGACACGGATTTGAGGAGCGTGTTTGATTGGCGTTGGAGAGTTATGTGTTTCTGGCCCTCATTTACATGTAGTACAAAATGTCCTGAATTGTTTGCCAACAGGCTACGTATATATGCATAGTATAATAGAATTTCGGTGCTTAAGAAAACCCATGGGTAAAATCCCAATTCTAGCAATGGCCCACTGTGTATTTCCGAGAGAAATGAACAAGTGACATTGCACTTGGGGTCGATGAGGTTGAGATTTAGCATGTAAAACGCTTTTCCGAGAAGGCAAAATCCACCAATCAGACTGCCTGGTGTAACCGATGGCCTAAGGCATACAGATACAGGTACAAGGCACCAAAGTCACATGACCTTATCATCCCACCTTCTGCCTTAGAGATCAGGCATTCTATAACATCATCCCCCACCTCGCCTCACTTTGGGCCAATAACAAAAATAAAAAACAGGACACTTCTCCAAGAATCCCCGAGAACGGCTAGGAACAGGAATACTAAATCCGAAGTACTTAACTTATCTTAATAGCCGATACTCCGTACAATAATCTGGGCTGACTCATCCTTTAATCCGATTCGTCTATATGAATAATACAAATCAGATAACGCCCCTCGTTCAGTCTCGGCCGTGTTTTCTTGATAATCCATGTGCTTCGGTATCTTTCTTCTTCGGATCACCTCACTTTCTGGTAAATTGAGGACCAAGTCCCCACTTCGTCATAAATCCCGATGGGCCGATATGTGTAAGCCGTACTATTAAATACCCTACTAACTCCAGCCCTTCTTCCCTTTCCCCCTCTTCTTTCTTGTATCCACAATCTTAACTTCGATCTCTCTCTCTCTATCTCTCTCCTCAATACTCAATCCAATATTCAAAATGGCCACTAAGGGTTTCAACGCTGGCGATGCCTTCCCCCAGGACGTGACCTTCTCGTGAGTCATTGAGTTCCCTCTTTTCAATTGTATCCCAGCTAACAGATAACAGTTACATCCCCTGGTCTGAGGAGGCTGGCGAGATCACCTCTTGCGGTATCCCCATCAACTACTACGCCTCCAAGGAGTGGGCTGACAAGAAGGTCATCCTCTTCGCTCTTCCCGGTATGTGACCGCTCTTTCAAAAAATTTCAAATTTCCCCGCTCCCCTCTTTCCCTGCCATCTGCAAGGTTCTCACGCTAACCGAAACTCTTCTCTACAGGTGCTTTCACTCCCGTCTGCTCCGCCAACCACGTTCCCGAGTACATCCAGAAGCTCCCCGAGCTCCGTGCCAAGGGTGTCGACCAGGTCGCCGTCCTCGCTTACAACGATGCCTACGTCATGAGCGCCTGGGGCAAGGCCAACGGTGTCACCGGAGATGATATTGTATGTGACCCATCACCCCTCCATGCAACCTCTGCCAATCCCCCCAACAAATCATGAATTCAATTGACTGACTTGTCTTTTTTTTTTTTTCTAGCTCTTCCTCTCCGACCCCGAGGCCAAGTTCTCCAAGAGCATCGGCTGGGCTGATGAGGAGGGCCGCACCTACCGCTACGTGATCGTCATTGACCACGGTAAGGTCATCTACGCTGCCAAGGAGGCCGCCAAGAACAGCCTCGACCTCTCCCGCGCCGAGTCTGTCCTCAAGCAGCTGTAAATTCACTCGTTTGAAAATAGATTTGGGTAAATGGGCTGGCGCATTGTTTCATGGGTGATTGGGGGGTCGGACTGCGGTATTTGGGTACAAATATCCAGTACGGTTTCTCCCCTCTGCTTTCAGCGGTTTTCCGAATTTTTAGATCGCCCTGTTACTTGCTCTGTTACCTGAAGAGTGAAATACCTTTAATGAAGCCACGAGTTCATTCTTTCTATTCTTCTCTGTTGTCTTTGTCCGAGTAAATGGTAGTTGTCTTAAGGTTCATTTGTTGTACAACATACACCATAGGTACAGTCTTAGAACTATACCTTGTCGTTTTGATTGGCGCGCTGCTATT
Organism: Penicillium fuscoglaucum FM041; assembly: GCA_000576735.1. Lineage (NCBI taxonomy): Eukaryota > Fungi > Ascomycota > Eurotiomycetes > Eurotiales > Aspergillaceae > Penicillium > Penicillium fuscoglaucum. Next base: position 40,334 of record HG814228.1, on the reverse strand, counting down.
ATATTGGACTAGTGCTGAAGGCCAGTGCCACTGTCCGTGCTCAACGCCTCGATGGAGATCTAGATCGTCAGGGTCAATTGCCAAGCATCCAAACTGCATAATAAATTATAAGTAGTGGCATATTCGGACTGAATTAGTAGCTTTGAAGTAGAATAATCTACTCTATTGTACTTCGTAGGCCTTGCATCAGAATAAATGAACCTTGTGATATAAAACCTACTTCACAATGGTCGATTACATGGATAGTGTCAATCGTTGAATTTCATGGATCAAATTATCCAATTAAGTTAGTTATTAAAAGTTGAAAGTCCTTCCCAGAAAGCAATGGATATACGCAAACCCATAAAACACCGTTCACACCAACCTCGAAAAATCAAGAATTCCTCAAATTCGAGGCCAAGGTGACAGATTTATTCTTCTTGTGATCTTCTTTCGTCCGCAAGCCACGACTCAGCCCACCGCCGAGACCACGCGCCAGAGATGCAAACGGCGATGAATCCTGCCACACATCCAAATCGTGTTCGAGTTGGCCAACGCCCTTGGGGGGTGGTGCCTCCTTTCGAGCGGGAGCCAAGGCAACGGGCTCAGATTGTCGGCGATGAGAGTGTTTCGCCAGTACAATACTGTGCTGGGTAATGGGTGCATACTCTTTGGGGCCAGGGGATACTGGTTCCAGCAAAGGCATGGGGACATCAACGGTAATGTGCTCGGAACATTGGCAGCCGCATCCTGTTGGACAGGTTGGAAGGGAATTGTGCTGATCTGGGTGGTCGAATGGGCTGTCGAATTTGTCGGCGGGTCGAAGGAACCAACGTTGATGGCAGTCGAAACAGCTCACATGCCCACAGCTCAGACAGGGAATTAGCATACCGTCGACCACCTCGCCGCAGATAACGCAAGGCAGTCTGGTTGGTAGTGGCTGCCGGGGTTTGCAGTTAGGGCATCGACGCCCTGATGGTTTGCGCCGGTGTCGCTTGGAGGGGGTATTCGGGACTATGGGTTCTTTGTTAAAGATGGAGAGTTGCAGTGCGTGACCGCAGCTGGCGCAATGACGCTGGAAGTCAAGAGCTTTGGGGGTTGGCTCCAGCGGTGAGTCTTGCAACACGGTCTCATCTGAGCCGGTGCTGTTCCAATAATGGCTTGAAGTCAGGTCGTCCACTCGATCAGCCACGGCTCCAATCTTTATCACTTCGCTTTGTTGAACGGGAAGATCCCAAATCGATAATAGATTGGCGTAAGCAACGCGGTATGACCGATACAACAACTCCTCATCATCTCTGTCAAGAAAAGAGTCTTGCGCGGGTCCGTCGCTTTCAAATGCACTTTGGTTCTTGAATGTAACCTTAAATCTTGCATGTGGCGGTGTAGGCTCAGGTGCGTGATCGCTTTCAGTGTCGGATTGAGCCTGTGACTAAAGAGCAACTGAGGTTAGATGGTATCTCAAAATAGGATTGATACTACTCACCGCTTGTCCGGCTGCCACACCCGGGCTGTTTTGAGGAGTCGGCTTTTTCTTGTCCATCCTACTTGTCGGTGGTGACGCAGATGACGGTCCGAATGTGAATGAACGAGATAATGAGGACGCTAACACTGATCCAAACCCGGATCCACTTCGTGCCTGGGATTGCTGGTCAGGCGATGCAGCCATGGAGACATTGTGGCTCGGATGTTTTCGGTGGTCGGCAGCGATGCCTCGTGGACGGGACATGAATGGAGGCGTAGTGCCTGTGGAATATGGGGGAGTAGAATCGAGACGCCAGATCTCACTAGATGAGCGTGCTGATGTCTGGGGCGCGGGCATAGCCTGGACCTCTTTGAGGACAGATGAAGCTGGCATCGCAACTGGTGGCTTGGTTGGAATTGTCGATGGGACAGGGGAGAAATCCAGTGAGAAATCATCTTTCCCGGGTGTCTTCTTAGCTTGCTGATTCTCCAAAAATCCCTCTTGGTTGGCTTCCAGTAGTACACATGAGAGCATTGCCACCATTTGCACATCGCCAATGCGCTCAAAGTGTTTGAAGAGAGCAGGGACAAGCCAATGACTGCCAAGGGGGTGGTCGCCCCAGCGAATAATACTGCCCTTCAAGTCTCTATACAGCCCATCTCTTCCCAGACCACCTATTCCGCCCCCTTTTTTGTGCGTACGCTTTTGCCGCAGCTCTGACTCAGGCAAAGTACCGGGACTTTTTCGGACATGCAACACTAACTTGATCAGACCCCAGATTTGAGCCAATTCGTAGCAGCCAGCGTCAAGCGCAACAGCCGCGTTATGGGCGCATACATCTGTTCCTTTGCCACATATCCGATATTGACTCGCCAACTCCCGCTTGACGGGTAACATATCACTCAGGTTATGAATCGATACGATATTCTGGGGTGCCTCTGATTTGACTGTGGCTCCACCTCCAGTCGATCGCTGAGAATTATCTGTTGATCGAGGTCGGTGGATGCCATAGCTGCCGGCACTACGCCATGTCCGAGGTGCTGGGAAGCGCGTTGGCAGCCCAGAAAGAACGTCGGAGGAGCCCGAAGAGCTCGATGTATCTGAGTATGAGTCGTCCGAATCGTCCGAGGCACCATCATCTGTGCTTGTTATCGTTCCCATACCGCGTGGGCCGGGTGAGCTGGTATGTAACCGGCCGAAGCCTTCAAAGACTTTATCGCCTCTAGACCAACGAGTCATCTCTTTGAAGCCCATGTTCTCGAATAACTCGGCCGACTTATCCTTCTTTGGTTTTGGCGGGAAGAAGCATATGAGGCGGCCGTCGTTTGCCCAAAGCGCTCCGCATACTTTGGCCACAGGCACCATCACGTTGGCATTGACAGGGCGGAGTAGCTCAGAACTCATCCCCAGCTCTTGGCTCTGGGTCATGCCAACTTCATCCTCGTCGCTAGATTCACCTTCTAGTTCACCATTGATAGGTGACTTGAGGGTATCGCCAGTTTCACCCAATATCCACGCAATGCTGTCCTCCAGGCTGCTTTCGCCTAAAAGATACCGCACAGCACCTTCCAGGCACCCTCGATTCCGGGACATATAGGTTTCAGCAATTGTGCGCAGTTCAGCGGTGGTTTTCGCAGCCCACTCATCGGTGACGGCTGCCGTCTTTTGGAATGCAAAGGTTGGGATAGCAGTTTTGGGATAGCTCATTGGGAACTTGATATCGACTTTCAAGAACAAGGAGGCCCCGTCGACACCCCAGGGCCCGTTGAGGGAGATGGAAATCTTTCTTTGTCGGACGTCAACTGAATCAAATGCCACCTTGGTGAACTTTTCACCGACCTGGCTGATTTCATCTCCTAGTGTCTCAATATCCCAGCCTGAGATTTTCACACCACGCATCCAAGCAATTGGATTTGTGTCCGCTCTTAAATTTGACCTTGGTTGCATGCCAACTCGATCAACATGGCCTCCCTTTATCCAACCCCGGGCATGGGGAACAGTAATGGCGTTCATCCCAGTGCCTGCCGCAGTATTCTGGTTCTGATTTCCAACAGAGGAAGCCACGTCAACGTCATCGAGATCCAAATCTGAATTCACATCGCGGAAACTCCGATATACGGCACCGAGCCGTGTCACGGTTCGTGTGGAAATAAAGGACTTGCCCTTTTCGTACCCCACGCGCGCCAGAATCTCGGGGTTAACTTTGTGCAAACGAAGCTCCCTGTCCGTTCCCCACGTAACAAGTTGATATTCGCGATGGTCAATGCCATCCGCTACCCCTCCACGCGGTCTCCACAAGAACTCTTTGACTTGTCCCTTGTGTCCGGGGAAACTATGTACCAAAGGCAAGTCATCCTCTGGACTTGAGCCCTCTCCAGCTCGCCGGCTGTAAAGGTGAAGATCATTGTTGCCTCTCTGTGGCATTGCAAGCATACCCCATCCAAACGGTGTATTGCGTGCTCGCCACACGGGGAATGGTGTGTGTATCTGCTTCTCTGGGACATCTGAATCGGTGGTGTAGTCCCAGAACTTGATGGTTCTATCTAAAGAGCATGTAACTAGAGCGCCGCGTCGAACACGATTCCAGTCAACTCCATAGATCTTGGTGTCATGTGCTTCAATCGATTTGATTGGATATGCGCCCATGCGGTCATCCCAAATCCGAAGGAAACGGTCATGAGAGCTTGCAATAACATGAGGGTCTTGTCGATTCCATTTTACCTGGGTTGCACCAGTAAACCAATCCGAGAATGAGACCGCTGGCCGCGACGGAGTACGTAAATCCCAACAGTGCACAAAGCTGTCCACGGAACAGGTCGCCAGGATATCTGGGTGGAAAGCTGAGAAATTGATATCGGTAATTGCTCGAGAATGGGCGTGAAGCACAATTTCAATGGAGTTCTGCCATGTCTTCATGGCCAAATTCCAGACCAACGCTTTCTGGTTGGATGTACTGACAACCCACTGATCGCGTGCAGCAAATGGCGACCATTGGACATCAGCTACCTCCCATGGTGTGTGGTGAGGGAGATACCGCGGTGGAGAATATGGCGAGTCTAGGTCAATGACATGTAGACCCTCCTTGGACGCTAGAACGACATCCCGTCCACAGGGGGATATTGACATAGAACCCACCGGTTGCTCCACATGAAAGGAGCTGTCCTCGTCAAACGTCGGGCTCTCCATAGCCGACGTGAGAGGCCTCGGTTCCATCGAGCTAGACATGATGACTGTGATTGCCGCTCTGTTTAATTTCCGGTGTTCGTCGGGCCGCGATCTTGCAGGAACCGGGAAGTCAAAGGTCTACCCATGCATATAACGCAAGACCATATGTATTTGGTAGTGATGTACCTGTTCCCATTTTCCAATGGCATCCGCTATTCTTGTTTCATGATCGAAGATGACTGCTATATCTTTGACTTGTCGCGAAGACTGGGGAGTTGGGTTGCGATAACGCGATAAGGACAAGAGAGTGGCTGGTACTGTGGCTGTGAACGTGGATGTGGCTATCACTGCGGGATTATGACATCACATGATCTCGTATACGGGACGCGAAACAACCCCGCCATGCAGGAGCCCCTCGGCCGGTTACGTCGAGATCTGGATCTGTTTTTTTTTAGTTGACTTGCCCTTTACTTTTCTCTGTTGACTTTTTTCGATTACATATTGTGGTCCCACCCAACGTCGAAAGTGTGCGGGTTCCTTGTCTTTTTTAGGAACAGTCTCCTCGTCCGAAATTACTAAACCAGGTCTACACGCGCGTTGATAAGCCGGTTCGCCATGGCTTTACCCAAGAGAATCATTAAGGAGACGGAACGTCTGATGGCAGAGCCGTAAGCAGTTTATCTCGCTCAAAAAGTCATTTGCATAGTAGCTAATATGTTGTGCTTGGGTTACAGTGTTCCAGGCATTAATGCTGTGCCCCATGACGATAACCTCCGCTATTTCGACGTTTCAATTCACGGACCTGCGCAATCTCCATACGAGGGTAGGCTCGCGGTAACAAGATCTTCATGCCCAATTGAAGTACTAACCTACTTTCTGCAGGTGGTATCTTCCGACTTGAGCTCTTCCTGCCAGACGACTATCCTATGACCCCACCCAAAATCCGCTTCCTGACCAAGATCTACCACCCCAACATCGATCGTCTGGGTCGCATTTGTTTGGACGTCTTGAAGAGTAAGACACTATGATTCATTCTCAAGTTGCGAATATCTAACCAAGTTTTTTTTAGATAATTGGTCTCCAGCCCTCCAGATTCGTACGATTCTACTCTCGATTCAAGCATTGCTTGGAGCCCCGAATCCCGACGACCCGCTCGCCAATGACGTTGCTCAGAGGTGGAAGGACGATGAACCTGCTGCGATCCAAACAGCAAAGGAGTGGACTCGGACACATGCTATGACCTAAGTCCGTTAGTGTTATGTGACCATGAAGTGCAGGACAACCCTTTCTATTTGTGATAACAAGCATTGAATTCCAAGCGTTTGTTATTGGGCAACCTTGATGCTTTGAGTAGGACTCCATTATCTGCTCCTCCCATTAGCCTTGCCTCAAGTCATTCTAGGTTTTAGGAGGCGTTGCAGAGAAACAACCTCGTCAGGCGTGTTTAACTTTAATCAGCCATTTATAACAAACATCATCTAATGTAGTCCAGCCACTTACAGTCCCCGGAACACCGACGTGTTTTTGGAGGCTTCTTCAGTATAACCAGGGGACTTGACCTGTTCCTAATTCCAACTCTGATAGAAACGGCCATTGAAGAAGAGATGTACTCCAACCGTGTAGGTGTAGACTGAGTTCACATTATTGTACGAGGATCGTGCTTGAGCGAGTCTACTACAAAAAGCTTCCATCTGCATATGTAGTCCAGATTGAAAGGAAATTCGACTTCATCGAGGGCCAGGAATAATTCGTCAGCGAAAATTCCATGTCCTTTGCATTTTATCGTGGACTTCTCGAAAAGAAAGGTGGATTCCATGTAATTTCAAGTATTTTATCATTTGCACTTATAGCAATGTTTAGTTGGAAGCGGAGACTAAATAATAAAATCCAAGCTATGCAATTATCCTGATCAGAGATCATAAACAATCGAAGTATTGGAAGAGAGAGACATATCATGTGACCTTATCGATAAGTCGACCTGGAAAGGGCAGAGGCGGTCACGTGTCGCACTTTAGCGAGCGCCCGCACCACAATTGGGTCAGTAGCATCACCGCGATCCACGATTTACGACAACCACTCAACGCCAACCGACCCCCGTCAGCGCATCTCCATCCGTCAAGATGCGTACTTACGACGACGCCTTCAGCGGCCAGAAGATCTACCCTGGCAAGGTGCGTTTGCAATTCCCGTCGTCGCTTTTGGGAGGAATTTGTGTGCGAGGGAACAACGGCATCACGGATTCGACATTCACACTTCGATATTTCAATACCGTCACAATTGTCGCTCTCCGTACTAGTCGAACCGCCGCACATGAATTCCGCCGCCTTTTTATTGCTGCTAGAAGCTAATCTTTGATCTTCAATGTTTTAGGGCAAGCTGTTCGTCCGTGGCGACAGCAAGATCTTCCGCTTCCAGCGTGGAAAGTCCGAGTCCCTTTTCCTCCAGCGCAAGAACCCCCGCCGCATCGCATGGACTGTTCTCTTCCGTCGTCAGCACCGCAAGGGTATCTCTGAGGTCGGTCGCCCCTCCCCTTGGATTATTGTTAGATTGTGTGGAGGGACAAGAGGCCGAATCGAATGGTGACGCCAACCATGAGACGGAGCAAGAGGAGGAATTATCACGTCACCACCATGATTCAGATGAAATGATGGAAAATGCGACTACAGATTACTGACCGGGTTATCTTTGGATATATAGGAGGTCGCCAAGAAGCGCACCCGCCGTGTTGTCAAGAACCAGCGTGGCATCGTTGGTGCTTCTCTCGATGTGATCAAGGAGCGCCGCTCCCAGCGCCCCGAGGCCCGTGAGGCTGCTCGCAAGCAGGCCATCAAGGACGCCAAGGAGAAGAAGGCTGCTTCCGCCAGCGCTAAGAAGGCTGAGAAGGCCAAGACCGCCGCCGCCAAGGGCGGTGCCCAGCGCATCCAGAGCAAGCAGGGTGCTAAGGGCTCTGCTCCCAAGGTCGCCGCCAAGTCCCGCTAAATTTCTTTATGAAATAGTTGGGAATGGAGGTGTTCGGATAGGAGCAGCGCTGTGACGGTTGCGATATGATGGAACTTACGGGCACTGGAGTACTGTCTGTGAGGACTGGCCTTGGGCCTTGACCTTGTTTCTGGAAATACTTTATGCAATACAATTTCATGCAGAAAAATGGGAACAAAGGAATCAAAAAATGAATCCCCATGCGAGTATTAAAATTATGTCCTTATCCAACCTCCAGCAATGGAACGTTTCTTGCTTTTCTCCCTGGAGATTCATGTCCACCAGACCTACTCATGAGTGGTTGGATATGTCCCAGTCGGATATTGTCAACGAAGTAGTTCAGATTCGCCCTCCCGATCTATAATTGAATTTCCTGTTTTGATTTGTTCTGAACCTTTTGACGTGAAATGTACGAGAATGAACAGCGACTTCAAGTACATGGCTTTTCTCTAGCATTTTCATGGTCTACACTGTTAAATTGAACTTTCCTGTTCTGACCAGAGGATGATCTTCCAAGTCGAATAATGATATATAATTGTCATGTCTCATGCACGTCTATACTTAGACCATCTAGGTCTCCATTCCCGCGATGCATTGATTGCAAACTCTTGAGAAAGCAGAGATAATACAAACAACATCAATAGTGTTACAATCTAAGATGGGATCGCCACAATGGCTGGAGCCCAATCATCATGATCACAATTGATAGACCAGACACTCCCCGGCCCTAGGTTCTCACGGTGCGCAATTGAGTTCCAATAGTGGATGGTGAATGCAAAATCTTACAAATGCCCCAGTTGCTCCTTGTGATGTGCCGAAAGGCCATGCTAATCACGATTGATTAGGGCCAGGTGCAACCCAACCCCGTTCTCTCAAATGCAACAATCGCATGGTTTGCGCAAGTTTATCGTGAACAACGGCGCCTCGCCAAAGCCTCGCCGGACTAAGTGACCCAAATGACCCAAACGCTATATCAAACAACTGGCGTGAACGAGGAGGGAGTTAAAAAAAAACAAGAGTCAAGAAACGCTCAGTAATAATGCGCCATCTCGAGGCCGGCGCGCTTGAAGCCACACTTGACATAGAAACCCTCGTTGACTTCGGAGCAGTCAAGAATGCTCTGTAAACGAGTCAACAATGAACAATGACACAACAGTAGAATCATAGACATGAGAGATATAAGAACACATACCTTGTAGCAGCCAACCTGGGCAGCAACAAAATCCAAAGCCTGGATAATTCTCAAGCCAAGCTTCTTGCCCTGCTGGTTCTTCTCAACGGCAATGTCTTCAATGTGACCAACCATACCGAGCGAATGAATGAACTTGCGCTCAACGATCAGACTGCCGGTTCCGACGACTCGGTCCGCACCATCGCAGACAACGAGCATGTAGTACTCATCATTGCGCGAGGTGATCCAGTCGTACCGCTGGTTCCAGGCCTCCTCGGTGATGTCGCCAACAGTTGTCAGCACGCGTAACACGTCCAGGTAGCCGCGGTTGTAGTCCGAGCGGCGCATGGGCCGAATGGTGTAGTCTGTTGGCAGGAGAGAGATCACTTCGGGGGAAATGAGGGTGGAGGGGAAGAGGGGGCCGTCGGTGACGGGATCGACTGAGGCATCCACTTGGGTGACGGTTGAGCTCATGATTGGCTTCGTGGCTTCGGGAACTGTGTTGCTTGCAAGGGCGTGTGCGGTCATTTTAATGGTGAGAGTAGGAGAGTGGAAGTGTTGAAGAGATTGAGGGTCGAGTGCGGGTTGTTTATCAGGGGCCGGGGGTCGCAAGGGAGGTCGGCGGACTTGGATTTGGTAAGTTAATTTGTTTGAGTGAACTTAGATATATAATTGAGGAGAGATACAAGAATTTCGATGTGGAAAAAGAAGAAGTTTTCAAGTTGAGAAATAAGTACTTGACTTTGAAGGGTTCAGGTACGGTCCTGCAGGTGAGACACCGCCACTAAGGGGGGCTTTTTCTATAAATACTCTCCATACCAAGGGACGACTAGTGGATTTTAATTTTTTGTTTTTGTTTCTCATGGGCCTTTTTTTTGGTATAATCTGCTTATTTCTGCATTGGAAAATCTTAAGGTTATTGAAATGTACATATGTATTAGAAGGATCTCAACAACTCCGATCCACGAGTGTTCTTGATCGGCTTGGCGGTCGAAGATGCTATTTATAACACCAAAAGAAGTTAGGATCTACAACATAAAAAACTGTATCGTATCACAACTCCAAGGTGATTAAACATATTCTTTTCATTGTACATATCCTATCGGAAATGGTCTATAATATCACAGGACAGCATTGCTGTTGATTTATTTCAACTCCTTAGGAGCCAGCATCAGCTCGGGGCGGACATACTGGTCGAACTCCTCCGAGCTGAGAGCCTTGAGCTCCATAGCACTCTCCTTCAGAGTAAGGTTCTTCTTGTGAGCGTTCTTGGCCACCTTGGAGGCCATGTCGTAACCAATGACAGGGTTCAGGCAGGTCACGAGCATCAGACTATCATACAGTTAGAATTTGCCATCAAAAAGTAAGGGGGGGAGGGGGAGGGGTTTTAGCGCATACCTCTCGTTAAGAAGGGAGTTGATCCGTGACTCGTTAGCCTCCAGACCCTCCACCAGGTGGGAACGGAAGCTGTTCATGCCATCAGAGAGGATGCGCACGCTGTGGAGCAGGTTGGCGATCATCACGGGCTTGAAGACGTTAAGCTCGAACTGGCCGTTCATGCCACCGATGGTGGCAGCAACGTGGTTACCCATAACCTGAGCGCAGACCATGGTGAGGGACTCGCACTGGGTGGGGTTGACCTTTCCGGGCATGATAGAAGAGCCGGGCTCGTTCTCGGGCAGGCTCAGCTCGCCGAGGCCGCAACGAGGGCCGGAGCCCAGGTAGCGCACATCCTGGGCAATCTTGAACAGGGAGGCGGCCAGGGTGTTCAGGGAGCCGGAGGCCTCGATGATGGAATCGTGAGCAGCCAGAACCTCGAACTTGTTGGGGGCGGTCTTGAACTCGGTGCCGGTCAGCTTGGTGATCTCGGCAGCGACGGCCTCGTCGAAGCCCTTGAAGGTGTTGAGACCAGTGCCGACAGCGGTACCACCCTGAGCCAAGAAGCGCAGGTGGGGGATAGTCGCCTCGACACGCTCGATGTTACGGTCGAGCTGGGCGACGTAGCCAGAGAACTCCTGGCCAAGAGTAAGAGGAGTGGCGTCCTGCAAGTGGGTACGGCCAATCTTGATGATGTGCTCGAACTTGTCGACCTTCACCTGGAGGGCATCGCGGAGGCCCTTGAGGGAAGGCAGAAGGGACTGCTCGAGCTCAACAACGGCAGCGATGTGCATAACGGTGGGGAAGGAGTCGTTGGAGGAGGCGGACATGTTAACGTGGTCATTGGGGTGAACGGGCTTCTTGGATCCCATGGTACCACCGAGGATCTCAATGGCACGGTTGGAGATGACCTCGTTAGAGTTCATGTTGGACTGGGTGCCGGAACCAGTCTGCCAGACGACCAAAGGGAAGTGGTCCAGCAGCTTACCCTCAGCAACCTCAGCGGCGGCCTGCTTGATAGCCTCGCCAATCTTGGGGTCTTATGCACGTCAATAACCTAGCGATATCTAATTTCCGCAAGAGCTTCACATACCAAGGCCGTACTTCATGTTCACTTCAGCAGCAGCACCCTTCAGGATACCAAAGGCTTTGACCACCGGGGCGGGCATGCGGTCCTGGGGCTGGTTGATGTCGAAGTTGCCGAGGGAGCTGTATCCATCAGCGACCTTGTTCTTGTTTCCCATTGTAACGTATCGATTTGACGGGGCGTCTTACCGCTGGGTTTGCGCACCCCAGTACTTGTCTCCAGGGACCTATTGAGAAAACCATTAGCTCTATACGGCACCATTGCTGTGTCCATAATCACTCACCTGGATTTCACCAAAGGCATCGCTCTCAGTGCGAGCGTCAACAGACTAGATCACACGCATCAGTTTATCTGAATTTGTTTGTCCGTCACGCTCTCAAGACAGCATACCATTCTGACGGTAGTTCCAAAGGCTCGCTTGTTGGAGAAAGTGTTCAAAGACTGAAGGCGGGGGAACTGAGCGAATTGACGGGTATTAGAGCTCAGAGACCGGGTAGCAAAGGGCGACAAAACGGTGCGAGCTGCGGGGGTGGCTCTGGCCGCATGTGTCAAGGTGGCCATAGAGCGCACCGCGGCTCGGGAGGAAGTGGGATTCATTATGTGACAATTGGGTTGTACCAAAGAAGGTATACAAAGTCTCACACCAAGCTTCTGAAGCTTCTATGGGAAGTGAAATCAAGGGACTCCTTTAAAAGAAAAAGTCTCAAATTTGAGGTCAGCTCAACTCTCCGAGTCCCCTGCCGAAATTTCCCGGTATCGGCAGGACCAAAGGGAGACGGGTTGTTCGGCAGTGATCGTGTAATATTCGGTAACTTTTGGTAATCTCCGGTTTCCGTACTATGGTATTTATTTATTGACGGGTTGAACTCTCATCCCTTGAAAGCTGCCGCTTCATTGTCGCAATCACCTTCTCATTATATCGTTGACCTCCTTCCAGAATTCCATCGAGTACAGGGACCAAATGTGGAGCACCTGCAATTCGGTCTATCTCTACAAATACCCCAGCAGCTTGAAGCTTAGCTGCATACGCCTCTCCTTCATCGCGCAGCGGATCCAATTCCGCCGTAGACACCAACGCAGGGGCCAAGTTCTGGAAGTTAGGCGCGAGAATGGGCGATATCTTCCAATCCTAAACAAATTAGCATCACATTTACAATCATTTCATGTTCGAACTTACCTCGTTAGACTCCGCCGGTCGAGGAACTCCTAGAAATTGTCGATGGAAATATGCCATGCGCGCTGCTGGTAACGCTGGCGCAAACTCCATCTCCCGGTATGAGTCGTAGGGACAACCTTCGCGGTCAAACTCACCTTCAGGGGTGAAGACACGGTGCAAGTCTGTCACCGGCACGGTCAAGACTTGCAAGCGCAGAGGAATGTTTGCATCACGGCAAAGATGGCTAATGACGGCGGAAAGTTGACCTCCAGCTGACGCACCTCCCACTGCGAACCTATCAGGATCTAGATGGAACTCGGTCACGTTGTGGGTGCGAATCTAGACGTTGCCTCGTCAACACTTGGTTCTCATACAAGGTGCTCTTAGCCCCCGGAGATTCCTACCCAATTGAAGGCAGTCCAGCAATCATTCACAGGAATAGGATATTTATGCTCGGGAGCCAGTCGGTAATCCACGTCAAATGCGACAAGATCCCCGTTAAGACCATGGACAACTCTCTTGCAGAAATCGTGGTCGTAGGCTAGTCCACCAAACACCCACCCACCACCATGGAAGTTGACATAGGCTGCTCTCTTCTTCGGCTGACCCTGGTCGTCAAGCTGGGGTGTTGGCTCAAATATCCGTATGGTAATTTCACCGCCATCGACAGGACATTTCTGTTCTGTGATGCGGAAAATATCAGGGCCGGGAGCTCGGCCATAGGAAATAGTATATCGGGCAGGGTTCTTGCGGAACTCTTCAATCGGGATCTCATGCGTATGCAGTCGCCCAGCATTAAATGCATTATAGTATGCGACGTAGATTGGATCATACCGAGCGAGCAGCTCCGGGGGAATGCTATTGTGAAGTGGCTGGGCGATGGCTGGAACCCGAAACTTGTGCAATGCAGAATTACCACCTGCTACGGTTTGAGAGGCCATATTAGTATCCCCAAAAAATGCAAAAAATGCACACTGCCTGATTTACTTGATGGTTTGTTTGAAGAATGGGGTACGGAAGAGGATGTGGTCAGGCATCGAAATCCATGTAGCACGGATCGCGGGGTCATTTGGACACATACAAATGTACATATATGTAAGTATGTGACAACTTCGGTCTATATCCCTTAGGTAGTATGCACATAATGTCAGTGTCGGAATCTTCCGAGTAATTTGTGTAGCAAACTCCCGAGTTCAGGTGTATTTATCCTCCTCGGCTGCGACTCAATATATATCAAATAATAGACTGAAACAGTAGCTCGACAAAATCTGACAAGTGATGGCTAGCCGAATAGTCTTTTCCTTTTGGTGTCCTTGGTTCTATCCTGTGCAAGTACATTTCCTAGGTGTTCATCTTCATATAACCAGACAGATGAAGCACACCATACAATAAAGGATCTAGCCGTGACTAGGCTTTTCTATTTTGGAATATTAATAGAGGCATTAAGAGTGTTTATCTAGAGATCCAAAGGAGAAGAATAGGAGCCATACAAAACAATTCATAGATGTTGTTGTAAAACAAGGATGGAAAGTAGATGTCATCTTGCCTCGATGTATATATCTCCCCCGCTATATATCGTTGCGCAGCCGCCTCTTCCAAGTATTCCCAACAACACACCACGAGTTATCACCAACCTACTTTGAATGGAGCGCTACAAGCAAAACTCATATTTATCCTTTCGAGTTTATAATGCGCGTCAGCAGACATCCGATGACGTTCCATGCTGATGTTTAGAGTTTAATCCTCCAAGATGAGGTCAATTACCTATCTCAAAGGCTGCTCATCAACCAGCACATGTCCAAACTAGAAGGCTATTGACGGCTATCTCTTCCTTTGAATCAAACGAAGATGAAGGCATTGCAAGTTGCGTTCCTTCCAAGCACCCGTGGACCTTGAATTCCGCTACTAAGCGGGACTTCCCGCGGGGCAAAAAGACGGCGATATCGGGTTGACTCAGCGGGCGATTCCAAAGTTTTGATCTTTACTGACTTATATTCGCCGCGGCCTCGCCACATCTTGTCTAAAAGTGATCACAGGAATCCCAATTGCAACATATACACATCACAATGAGCAAAATCGACACCCGTCTGAACGTCTCCCCGGTGCCTCCGGACGAGATCTTTGCTCTGAACGGGGCCTACGCAGTCGATCCCCACCCGCAGAAGGTTAGCTTGGGCGTGGGTGTCTACCGGACAGACGATGGAAAGCCATGGCCCCTTCCTGTCGTGCAAAAGGCCGAGAAGGAGCTGGTGGTAGACGACGACCTCTTCCGCCACGAATACACTGCGATCGAGGGCGATGTGCCTTTCCTAGGAATCGCGCGGGATCTGATGTTCGGATTTGAGGGCAAGCAGGGCGAAGAAGAGGCCAAGGCACGCATTGGCTCCGTGCAGACCGTCGCTGGTACCGGTGCTAACCATCTCGGCGCCCTGTTCCTTGCCCACCACATGAAGCCTCCCACCGTGTGGCTGTCCAACCCATCTTGGGCCAACCACCAGACCATTTGGGAGCTGGCCGGTGTGCCCCGCAAGACATACCCGTACTACCATGCCGCAACCCGGTCCTTCGATTTCGAGGGCATGATGTCCTCCCTTGAGTCCGAGGCACAGGAGGGCGATGTTGTGCTGCTGCACGCCTGCGCGCACAACCCCACCGGCCTGGATCCCAACAAGGAGCAATGGGTTGCCATTGCTGACCTTTGCGAGCGCAAGAAGCTCTTCCCCTTCTTCGACTCGGCCTACCAGGGCTTCGCCTCGGGCTCTGTCGAGGAGGACGCTTGGGCCGTCCGTTACTTCTTCAACAACAAGCCGGACATGGAGATGTGTGTGGCACAGAGCTTCTCCAAGAACTTCGGTCTGTACGGCCAGCGCGTTGGCGCGTTCCACTACTGCACCAACCGCGCCTCAACCACCATACGCGATATCGTTGTGAACAACCTATGCCACCTGATCCGTGGCGAGTTCTCCATGGGCCCGCGTGTTGGCTGCAGCATCGTCAAGAAGGTTCTTACCAGCGAGGAGCTTACTGCCGACTGGCACAAGGACTTGCAGGTCATGAGCTCGCGTATCAAGGCCATGCGTAAGGCTCTATACAATGAGCTGGTCCGTCTGCAGACCCCCGGCACCTGGGAGCACATCATCCAGCAGGTAAGCTATCTGGATTTTACTATATGCGTAACGTACTATGTACTAATTCTTTATCAGAACGGCATGTTCTCCTACACTGGTCTTTCCCCCAAGCAAGTCTACGCCTTGAAGGACAAATACCACATTTACCTGCTCAAGTCAGGCCGAGCATCTATCAGCGGCCGTAAGAACCCCAAATCATGCATACCCATAAACACGAGCTGACATTGTGCACAGTGAGCCAAAAGAACGTCGCCTACGTCGCACAGGCGATTGACGATGTTATTCGCAATGAGAACTAAATTCGAAACGAGTCCGAACTGGATTTGTTTTGAACTTCATTTTGTTTAGGCTGCCTCGATATGCATTTTGGTTTTTCAAAAGGGGCTGAGCTTTTCTTTTTGCCGACTACTACTGATTTTGCATCTGGCGAGCCCATCTGATTTACGACGTTTCATGATAGAATTCCAATTTAGAGACCCATAGCCATACGTGCAGTTTTGGTGTTCTTATCTACAATATACTCATCTAGGCAGTCTCCAAACTTCTATCTAGGCAAACCGAATCAATCGAGTCAATGAGCAAGGCTGCATTAGGAAAATAAAATTGCGTACTGTACATATAACAGCAAACACGAAGCATGAGAAAGAAAAATGAGAAATCAAAGTCGGAGCACATTCGTAAGAATCCTATGGTTTGTCCGCTTAAGTGAAGAGACATGCCACTAACCACAACAAGGTAAAACTGTACTGGATAAAGTCGTAGACGCTGGTCGACAAGGGGGACAAGAGCAGGGTAGGGATGACCGCGAAGCAAGGACAGAGCAGGATAGATCATCAGAGAGCCATTCAGAGAGGCACTTCGTTGAAGTCACCCTCGCCCTCTTTGCCTTTGCCCTTTGCGCCTCCGAGATTTGCTGACTCGGAGTCATCCTCGGGCCTGTTCTGTGGAAGTGTGTGTTCTTTCTCTGTCTCTTCATGGCTCTCCTCTGCAGCTTCCGCTTCAGGCTCCTCATCCTTCGCCTCTGGAATAGGTGCTGCTTCTGCCTCCCCATTCTGAGCAGGCTCATTTGAATCCTCGGCTTCATCTTTGGGTGGGGGTGGAGGAGGCGGGAGGTCATCTTCCCCATCTTGTGATTCAACCTCTTGTGTCTCCGTCTGCGCCTGGGGTTGGCCACTCGTCTCACCCCCAGGGAATGGAGTCAGAGGAGGCTCCTCGGGCACCTGCTCTGGCGCAGGGCTTCGTTGGGGCTGAGCGCTGAGTCTTCCTTGGTTGGCACTGGTCGCAGTCGAAAGAGTAGAAGTGGTACGCTGGTGGGACGAGCCGTGGATCACGCCCAATTGACGGGCCTTGGGGTCTGCATTGAGATAGTAGCCACGCACACCGGCAATGGTGCCCTCTGTCTCGCAAGCATCCACCCACTCCGGCACCACGACAGGAATGTTCATCTCCACAGCTTTCTCCCACTGCGCGCCCCGTCCTTCTGTGCAGACGAAGTGAGTGGTGTCGATACGGACCGAGTCGATCATCTTGCCTCCAATGCGGTCCAATGCAGCACCGAGAGCCTCCTTCTGCTGCGGATCGAGAACACCCGTTGTGACAGTGATACCGGAGAGATCGGTCATTTTGTGTGTGCGACACGTCAGCTTCTCCGACTGGTAGGTGCCAGCGGTGGTCCGTAGGACCAGATGGAAAGAGTACTCGGAGTGAATGGCCAGGCCGCTGATTTTTGTGCTGCGTGTCTCAAGCGGGCGGGGTATAGAGCCGGCCTTGGAGCCATTGCGGTAGAGGGAGAGCGATTTCAGGGATGCAGTGGCTAGGTCGATTGGGTCCCACTCGAGAACGAGCGAGGTCTGGGTTGCATTTCGTAGGCGCAGAATCGGTGGCGACGGGGCCTTGACACCATAGGTATTTAGGATTCGCTTCTGGAGGGATTGGAAAGCAGTTGCGCTCGCTGCTTCGGCGGCATGATTGCGCGAAACAGTGATATCGACAATGCTGCCTGAGCTAATGTTGTTCGGGAGGAGGACTGAGGGGAATTCAATCTGCGCGGAAATTTGTCAGTAAAATGGGTCTGTTTGTTATTGATGTTTCGTAGAATTGCATGTCGTCGATGTCTGGGGAGTAGGGAGTAGGCGACCAGGGGTTTGAGCTTACGAGTCGATTGTCTTGGGTGAGGAGCACTGCGACACCCGCGTCTACCTTGCCAACTGTCAAAGAAACCAGCATAGCGAGGATTAAAGAGGGGGAGGGTTTAGGATAAGTGGTGGTGGTTGTCAAGTGAGTCTTTAGCCTAGACCCCCGGGTCGTTGATTCCGCCAGATCGGCATTTAGCGAGATATGTATGGGGCTAAGATATACGCGCTTCTATATTTACTTCTGTACCTCGAAGTCAACAACGAACAATTATTTTCAAACTGGAGGGTATAATGAATGGAATGAATAAGAGTTGAGATAACTTGAATCTCAGATGCAAACTAATTTCCCCCAAACGCCATAATCGCGATGTTGCCCAGATGATGTACAGCAATATAGTCCACAGTCGACTGCTAGTATGATACAAGATGTTATGCTAATATACATTGAATTTCACGGGGTCGCATGACGTCCCCAATTTGTGCTTCACCTTTTCAGTGTGGCTCATCGACAATAGGTCATTTCCGTGGTGATTCATGTTTCAGAAGCAAGGATATTAGATGATTTGCATCCTTCTGGACCGCCTCGAAGTCCTGTGCCACACACGGCGGCTGAATATAGATGTCCATGGTTCCTGACAAATTTCTCTTCCGCAAAGGAGACTCAGAAACGAGCGGTTTCCCCAGCTTATCCAATCCTTGCCGCTTTAGAGCCTGCTCGATAGCAATTCGTACTCGGCGCGCGCACCAGGAGCGAACCACCCGCTTGCTTTGCTGGAGTGATGATACCGAAACTCGCCACCATAATGTGTTTCTTTCGCGATGTGCGCAGAGATCGACAATCTTGGGCCGGATCGGATGGGTAGGGGAATTCACGTAGCGTGCGGCAACAGGAGGGGTGTTGCATTTGGGCCAATACCGAAGCACCAGACTGTTTGTAGATGTGCCAAACTTCGTCGCCATGATAAAAGAAAAGGGGTATCAGTGGTTGTAGAGGTATGCTGGTTTGGACTGTGAAATATAAGGAGAGTCGTAGCACATTGATATCATGTCGGATTGAACTCCACAAAATATTCAACAGAACCGGCGAGCGCTTATGGACACTTCGGAGGGACAATTGGAGGTTCAGGATACAGCTTCAGAGATATATCATCGAGTCAACAAGAAAAAGTTTCACGAATGTATTGTGAATGTACTTGGGAGGTGCCAAATATTCGGAGATTGCGTGGATAAAGTAGTCTCGTGCTTGCTTGTCAGGATGGCCGCACAGAGGGCAAGACAGCTGTAATTGAAATGAATAACTCAGACTCTTAGCAGATCGGGTAGCACCATGTATTGCAAGGCCTTAGGGAATTCCTCAAGAAATGCCCTTGCAAACTTCCAAGCTTGACATTGTTTCTTCCTCGCCACTATTTTTCTGCCAATCGAAAATCAGGCGGTCAAATCTACCCCGAAATTAGGCATCAAGGCAGAAATTTACAGTAAGCGGGGGCGAAATCGCTGACGCCACTGGGCAGCCAGTGCCTGATTATATAAGAAAAAAGATTTGAATACCGTGCACAGAACCCCCACCTCCTTCTTCCTTCCACTCTCCCTTCCCTAATCAACCTCGATTAGGCCTCTTCAGATCTTTGTTGATCTACAGAAAAAAATCTGCAACAGAGAGACTTGACCAGGTGAAGGTCAAAATAAACCGATATGCCCAAGAACAAGGGAAAGGTAAGCGCGCAAAATATCCAGCCCCTCCTGTTGATGATAATTTCCTCGCCACATCCACCGTCTCCCACTCAAGGGTAGCCACCTACCCTCGGGTGACTTCTTGGACTGGTGGAAGAATTTTATCTGTCAAGCCACCGATCTTACTTCATGTGACACATTCTAACAACCAAGTATAGGGCGGTAAGAACCGTCGTCGCGGCAAGAACGAGAACGACAATGAGAAGCGTGAACTCGTCTTCAAGGAGGAGGGCCAAGAGTACGCCCAGGTCGTGAAGATGCTGGGCAACGGTCGCCTAGAGGCACTCTGCTTCGACGGCGAGAAGCGTCTGGCCCACATTCGTGGCAAGCTCCGCAAGAAGGTCTGGATCAACCAGGGTGATATCATTCTCCTCTCGCTCCGTGACTACCAGGACGAGAAAGGTGATGTTATCATGAAGTACACCGCCGACGAGGCCCGTTCTCTTAAGGCCTACGGCGAGCTGCCCGAGCACGCCAAGATCAACGAGACCGATACCTACGGTGGTGAAGGCTTGGACGACAACGTCGAGTTCGACGAGGACCGCGAAAGCGAGGACGAGAAGGAGATCGATGTCGACGAGCTCTAAGCTCATCCCCTGCTACCCCCAGAGTTCGATGCTCTGCCCTGCAAGAATACCCCGGATACATCCCCCCTCGGTATTCTCCATGTTCGCCAAATCCCTCTCCTCCTACTCGCCACCGTTGACACAGTGCCGTCGCGCTCATATGCTCCGAAACTGCCTTTGACTACTTGCCACGCGAGGCACTTTCAACACCCGATTCCCTCTGTACATTCGTTCGAACGGACCAAGAGCATCAATCACCTCCTCAGCCTACGACGCTGCTCCTCACCTCGGCTTGCATGACGATAGGGACACCCCTTCATTCTGGCGCTACTGCGACAACCTTTACGGGCTAGAAGCCATCGAACAGAGGACCCTCGGTGTTTGTCCATTGGCGATTTTGGATTTTCCAAGGTTGATCGATCCTCGATACCACTTTCGTCCTTTTTGCAAATATCTTGGGATCATGACAGAGACTAAAAATGATTGCTTCGCACACATCATGAACCTGTGTGCTTGTTTTCCTGCATTGCATTGCATGCGGTGTGTTCACTCTGCTCAGCCTCGACTTGCTTTTCTTTTCGTTCTTTTATGATAGAGTCATGAAATGGGCCACGAGAATTGAAAATACTATTTTTATACCTGCTTTTTCTTTCCAAGACTGTAG
This sequence comes from Penicillium fuscoglaucum FM041, assembly GCA_000576735.1. Lineage (NCBI taxonomy): Eukaryota > Fungi > Ascomycota > Eurotiomycetes > Eurotiales > Aspergillaceae > Penicillium > Penicillium fuscoglaucum. Next base: position 19,728 of record HG814228.1, on the reverse strand, counting down.
ACTAATTTAAAGATGTATCAGACACATCAAGTAAATTATCGTAACTAAACTGCAGTCAATTCCAGCTCATGTTATGCACAGGTGAGGTAGTTAGTTATATCTTAGATGTGTCTATGTATGATTTCTACAACTATTCTAATAAAATGTAAAGAAAGTAGATGGTACAAGTTGGTATAATGGGTCAAGATGCTCCATTACTATCTGCTACAAGCTAGGCTAAGGGGACGAACTGGCCATGGCGTTGTCTAGGGCTTGCGGTAGGGTGTTCGTCATAACTTGCCTGATCATTGTTCGAGTATAACTTCCCTTTGGTGTAGGGTAAAGCCGCCGGGGGCCGTGGTTCCTTCCACTCCGGCCATGATGTGGCTCTGAGTGCGCTGTTATTAGAGAGGACGGTACAACCGATCTTGATAGTCTGCTAGATATCGCGCTATGGGGCCAAGTTTCCAACCACACTCCAATTTTCTCAACAACATGACAACTTGACAACTATATTGGGCTTGGCAACCCTTGGTCGACAGACTTCGACTCAGAGACCAGCTATGGCATCCATCAGCTTCTTGCTGGCTCAGCAAGCTTAGATAGGCTATTTTCCTTACTACATTTGACGCCACGCACAAATCGTCAAAGCCTTTACACGACTAAAAAACCCTACTCCTTAAGAATAGATCACGGCCATAGCCCAATAGTGTGCCGAGTAGAATGGAATAACTAGCCAACCGAGCTCGAAGTGACCTGCTTATTTTAAGTCTTGCAGAAGATTAGATATTTCCTTCAAGTCAGCGATCGTACAGCAGTCATCATTGTGGCCAAAATCTACGCTTCGTCCGCGTCGCGCATTTCATACAAACATTTAGTCTCAAATTCTTTCACAGATCTGGCGTGAGCAACAAAGTTGCAGATGCTCTATCCCGTCTCCGCACTAAAAATAGTTCAAGAATCCAAACTGCCCTTCCCCTTAGTCGATCCCTGTACACACTGCCCATTCCCAAACATAGCCTTTGCCGCAGCCTGCCAAACGGTCTCCCGTTCCAAATAATTATCCAGCGTATAGAAAAGACGACATTCAGCAGCCTCATAGACAAACTGCAACGGTGTCTGACCATCTTCTGGGTCATACTCGTTTCGCAGATTCAGGTTGCCACTCCACTGGATCGACGCCGTCGTACTCGGGCTGGACTCATTGAATGCCTTCCACTCGGCAGATGTCAGGAGTGGCGATCCACGATTAGCCGAGTCTCTAATGAGCCCATTCGCTTGCTCGATATAGCCATTGATATAGTTGATCCCGAGGGACTGGCCGCCCTTGACGCCGCCGACACCCTGCATGGGTGCCTTTTGAGGACGGCCGCCGAAGGTGATTGTGCGGACGCCCTGACGTTTCATCAGCTTGACGAAGAACGCGCAAGTTGAGACACAGTCGCCGTCTGTGATCTGTTATTGGAGTTTGTGTCAGTCAGTCATCTCTTTTCTGTATTCTTTGTATGGAAAACGATCACTTACAATAGCGATGTTATCCGCCGAGAAGAGTGATTTGCTTGGGTTCAACGGAACTGGCCCATAACCGTTGATGGGGAAGTTCTCCGAAGAGGTGGAGGTGTAGTTGAAGTTAGCTAGTAGGCTAGAAGCAGAGCTCCCCAGAATCTCATGCGGCCCGTAGAGATCTTCCCACGAGCTGAAGTCGGTTTTCTGGTCAGGCCGAACCATTTGCCGATACGCAAAAACATTACTTGTGTCCGTGCTGTTGTCGCGCGAGTATGCTTTTGTGAGGTATTTGGCTGCATCATGTGCTCGGAACCTCGTCGCTGTGTATGGGACAGAATTGGGGAAGAAGATACGGGACAGGTCGATGCCAATAGATATGTATCCGCCAGGGTTGGATGAGAGGTCAATCAAGACATTCTTCTTTCCAGATTCAGTGCTGTTTTGCAAGAAGTCAACCGCAATCTTAGCGACCTCTGGTGCGCTGGATGAGAACGTGGGCAGAAAGATGATTGCTGTGTCCTCCAGTCCTGATAATTTGGAGTAATATCCAGCAATTGAATTAGCTGAGTTGCGCCAGGTAGTGGTGGGGAATCCCGCTATCTCGGAGGAGGCTTTTTCGGCGCCGGATGGGCTGGTCGAAGCTGCAGACAGGTCTCGAGGAAGACACTCTATCTCGTAGAGATTGGTGCCATTTTTATAAGAAAAGAACTTTTCACTTGGTATGGCTGTTTTCTGAATAGTCTTTTCGGTGCCATTTCCAAACTTGAGGGACAGCTGAGCGCCATCAGTCCAGTCTCCAATGGAAGCCCAGATTCCATTCACACTAGTCGGAGTGTTGGTGACACTGCGGGCTGGCGCCGGAAATACTCGATTGTACCTGCGACAGTTAGTGTGGTCCAATGCCGAAGTTGCAGAAGGCTACCTACTGTGCATCACGATCCTGGAGGTTCTGACCATTGGCATATGATTCAAGGTACGTAGCCACATTGGTGCCATTGATGGACACTAGAGGCGAGACGGCGTCTGGGTCGACCTTCTGCAGTTTTGCATCATCTGACATGTTAGTTCGGCTTTTGACAGAGATATAGTGCCCAACATACCTAAAGCGTACACTTGGGGAAGTGCGAGCCCATCAGTTGAGATTGACACTAGAGGCATATCGATTTGATATGTAAAGATCGACTGCGAGCATAGCTGGAAAACCAGGTGACCATCATGGGCCGTTTTGACCAGACGGTTAATTTCCAGGTCCATCTCAAATTGGCTGGTATAGCTGTTGCTTTTGGCCCTGCCCATAATTGTATCGATTTCTCTCATGATATCCGTGGAGGGCATGATATACCCCGATGGAGGATCTAGTAATACAAGTTAGGGCAAAAGACTTTCATTTGAATTGATATCACTTACTCTTCAAAATATCGATAGTCGACTGGAACTCGAGGATCTTGCGAACCTGAATAAGGAAATCAACGGCGCGGTCCGAGTCAAAGGGCATAGATAGCAGGCATTGATGTGCCAGATCATGAGGCACAATGGCATTTGCTGTGACCGTTAATGACCACCCAATTGATGATTTCGAGTTCATGACGTACTCTGGTCTTGATTGGCGTCTTCCACCAACTTGCTAACCTGAGCACACGGCTCAACATCGCGGATACTACTGGTGGCACCGACAACAGCCGCCAAAGCGACCGGAGTCAACACAGTTTTTAGATGCATGGTGATAAGTTGAAGACGTCAGGAGTCTCCCATAATATTTTTGGCCTCAAAGAGACCCATTATCATCCCCACTCTTTCTCAGGGGCCCTTACTTCGGCTGTTGACTGGGGGTTGTTCTGTTTTTAGCTGATCTGCACGATCGTCGCCAAGACGGGAAGTTGTCCTATGGGGGTAGACCAGGTTCAAATGTTCAAATTGATTGAGAGTCCAAAACTCGGATGTCTCGGCTGCTTGCTACTTTGTATTTTCTTTTTTCTGGCTGATTTGAGCAAAATATGGATATGTGATGGGATGATGTAGTTGTATTTGTTACACATGACCGCATTTGCTAATGTAGAACTTATTATTTGCATCGAACTCATGATTGGGCTTCAGACCGGATCCCCCACTAATCAAAGACACTTTTCTGGAAGAAAGCAACGATCTTACGTGCAGCTTCTTTACCAACCAGTGGATCCAGCTGCTCCACATCCATATTGGCGATATCACTAATGTTGTCCGCTTCGATGATCAGCCGCTCTAGAGCTTGGGGTGTAACACCTGGAACAGCTCGCAACATGTCTTGTGGAAGAAGATTGAAGGTACGATGCTCAATCCCAGCGGCAGCCATGACGTCGGCAGAGCCAGACGAATTAGATATATCAATATCAAGCCCGAGCTGAACCGCACGGAGTGGGTCTGGCTCCTGGGCGTTCTTTTTAAGCTCTGCAAAAATCTCAGCTGTCTGGTAAGGGGATGAAGACCAGACAATCTTTAGGCGTGGGAAGGCGAGAGTGAGGAGCACAAGTAAATGCTGAGCGGACTTTGGATTAGACGGATTAGCAAGCGAGCTGCTGCTAGTGCTGGTTGCAGTGCCGGAAGATGAGAACCCGTAGTCTGTCATAAACGTGGGCCCTGTTGGAACGGAGGCGAACGCATCAAAAGTGAAAGATTTGTTTTGATCGAACTCGATCAATAGTAACGGGGTCTTGTAATACTGCATCATGGTCTCGGCCTGGTTGTAGAGGCGGCCGTTCTTGAGCGAGCTTATGAGATCACGGATCGATTTCCTTTCGACACAAATGTCTGGAGTGAGAATGTAGTCACCCACGGTGAGCTGGCAGGGAATCACAATCATGTTGTTTCCATGTAACAGAGATGGTAGAGCACTTCGGAATTCCCGCACATCAACTACAACCCGAGGAGGAGATGCTGTAGCTGCCAGTCGCCCTCCCCCAGCAATACGAGTGTTGACTGTCCGAAGGAATTGCTCCTGGGGGTCTTCGGCCTTTTTGTCATGCGTCAAGGTGACTGCCATGTTCTGAAAATCATGTTAGCTTGTAGTTTGAGGTGTGTAACTGGGTAGCTTACCCCCTTCTCTTTGATCAGCTTTGTGAATGAGTCTTTCTCTCGCCGGACAGCACTCAGATACCGCTGTTCTTCGACAGAGCCACCATAATACATGAAATAAACCTTCACGTTTCGCCCCGAATGGGAACTGCGATATACCTCAACCCTTCGAATGAATGCGGGATCGGGTTCGTACATGATAATGTATCGCGGACGTGCTTCCTCAAGTATATGCTCATCCATCTCACCGTCGTAAGGGTGTATCAGGACCAGATCGTTCATATCATACAATTCGTAGAAATCTTCCATATCCTCCAATTCGTCGACAATAACTTCCTCTTTCTGCATTTCTTCCACCTCGGTAGGTTGAATCTCGCCTAGCAAGCTGACGACCTGACTGGGCAATTCAACTTCGGTTTGGACACTGCTATTTGGCACACGACCTGCAGCCGAGGTGACCGCGCCGCCGCCACGTACTCGACGACGTTTGTTTGGGGGAGGCCGTCCTTGATGCACACTCTGGGGCGCTGATGACTCAGAAGGTTTTCCAGATCTTTCGTCCTGTACTGACTGGGACAAATTTTTGTTGACATTTGTGAGAGACCTCTTCCAATTGAGGTAGTCTCGCAGCCGACGCCGCATCATAAGCTCCGCAGAAGGCTTGTCCTCGCTAGGGTCATCATCTTCTTTGGATTCGGACCCTTGGGCAATTTTGGAGTGCATAGTGCTAATATACTCGCGAAGCTGGCGGCATATTCGTTGGTCACTACACATAATCAATATGGTGCTATTTGATTGGTCCATTCTCGCAGGATGGAGGTAAGCATCGTGTTCGATTTCGGCAAGGACATCTGATAGGACACTCCACTTTGGCAGTTCCTCTAGAGCCGGGTTCAACTCAGAAGAAAATGTCGTTGAAGATGAAAGGCGGGTCAGTTCGTTGTTCAATTTTCCTTCGTAGACTCGTGATTTGGCAGTTTGGAAAAGAACATGGGCAGCATCGAGGAAAAGCCACGGAGAGTAATTATGTCTGTTCGAGCCGGGAGGCGGAGCATGCGCAGACACGATAGTATCAAGGTACTTGACAAAAGATACCGCATCGTAGCTGAGTAAAGCACTGCAGAGCTGTCAGTATAAATAAATGGAAAGACACGTGGGAGACACACTGAAGGACCTCTCGTAGGTTTGTCAAATCACTGACAATTTGTCTTGTCCTGAAGCTCACACGATGCCAGATTGGGTCTAGTTGACGTCTGATAATCATATCAAAATTCCTGTGCAAAGCACTGTCCAACGTCCACTCTTCCATATCTAGCCCAGTGTTGCTTTTCCTGAGCTCAGTGATACTGATCTCTACGCATTCCAGAACAGCATTCTGAATTTCCCTCATTTTGTCGCTCATAGGAACTTCCAACTCGATCACTTCTGCCTTGCGATTTCCTTCTAGGGACTCCGCAACAGAAACATGGAATCTAGGCCACAGTGATGCCTTGTGTAGGAAAAGGTTGCGCAGCATATTAGCCAACGGAGCAAAGCCCATAGTAAATGGTTCCGGGGAGTCCGAGAATGCTTTCAAGAAGCCACGCTTGTTCGATTGCCGGTAGACCCGGACAATAAAGGCTTCGAGGGACGTCGCCAAAACCTTATCAGCATGTAGAATGACCATCCCAGTGACCTTCTCGGGATCAAGAAGCTCTAGAAAGATCAGCGAGTGTCTCGGGTCATTATACTAAAACACACATACTCGATAACAAGTCCACAACCAATATTCTGGATGTCACACTCAGAATACCTCCTTCGCCATAAATTCTCTCCCTGGCAATCTGTCAATACACCGCAATCGACATAGCGGAGACGAGAAACCCACCGCATCGGCACCGTAGCTTTCTCGGTATTGATCACTTTCAACCCCCTAGCAAGAGGAGACTTGCTGGTAGCATAATGTTCCGCCAATGCTGATTTTAGGATCCATCAGCTTCCGACACAAGTGTCCGACCTGGAATGTACACCAATCCACATACCCTCTCCGATCCATTCATTCTCGCGTTCATCTGCACCCACCACCAGAACCAGATTGTTTCCCGCCGCATCGTAGAAATGGAGGAGATTTGTTATTAGGTGTAGAAGCCCCAGGCCTCGTGCAAGGATGACTAGCTCATCTTCGGCGCGTAGTTCGGTGAAGAGCTCCTGCTGGTATTGCTTAAGGGGGGTTAGTGGTAAGCCTACTTCGAGATGGTGGAATACCTACCAGTGGTAGAGACAGCTTCACCGGCACATTGGACCGTTCTGGAGGCATTGGGAGCACTTCCTAACGCGTTGAGGAGTGAGGGGTCCAGTCAATGAGATGTCGCGTGATCACGTGTGCTATTATTTATGACGTAATGAGTCGATTAATCCGACCTCAAGAGATCTTTGGTTGGGGAGTAGACGTAGCCTCCGAAGAAAAGAAGCTGAATTCCAAAAAGGACATTTGCTCTATTTTGTGTCTGATTTGTTTTATAATTATTAGGCAGCTAGGTACTCCGTACTTTCCGTATTGTATGTATACTAGACCCAGTTTGGGTTATGACCCGCTATACTCCTTAGACACACTCGACTTGGGAAATTGCCTGGAATGGCGGAAGCTGCTATTAAACGAGAGATACAGATAGATAAAAAGAAAATTGCTGATCAATGGCCTCTCAGTTGGATGGCTTGTTCAGTTCCTTCGCGCGTGCTTCGAGCTCCTCCTTCGAAGCCTTGGGAGGCATATCTACAAAGTGTTAGTCGTGGGCCTGTGTAGGTCTGGCGGTCAACTTACTGTCTGGAATCTGAGGTCCCTTTGATAGGAAGTCCGCTGCAGTCGCTCTCTGGGGCTGTTGCCCTGGCTTATCCTCGGCCTTATTGCCTCCCTTTTGGGGCGCAGATGGGAAGTCCGACGACTCGGGGATGACCGGCATTTTGGAGATATAGAAGAGGTTCTTGTTGAGTTGTCACTAACCACTACTGGCTCTTTTTTGCTGGTAGATAGATGAAATAAATCTGGTGATTTTGTTGATGGTGAGTTGAAGAAATAGGTCTTGAAGGTTGGTTGGATGTCTGATTTATAGATCCTAAGCGGGATGACGTCGGTGGTCAGGTTGCAACAAATAGCATGATAGAAGTTAGAAGTTGCCTAAACATGTTCACTTGTCCATAAGAACCTTGGAAACAAGAACAAAATGTAATGGTATCTATAAATTAATAGTTATTTTTAGTACGTACACCGGGGGTACAAAGCACAACTTGGGGGTACGTATGTCGTAGAGTAGCTATGATTTGGCTAGTCATGATATCAATATAAAGGATTGAAAAGTACAAGGAAGGAAATTGGTTTTGATTTAGAAGGTAAATACTATCATTCTACATACCTAGTTGCGACAATGACACATAGTCAAGATAGATAACTATGCAAGTATCACTTCTTGGTCGAAAAAATACATATTCTTCCTGACGAATCTATACATATTACATGTATTCAGCTAATAATCCATGATCACACGCCACATAGTCTAGAAATGAAGTGAGGTCATCTTCAAATAATTCCTTGTATGATACATAACACACATTAAAATGGGAACGCTAGACCGCATTCCGCAATCCTCATCACTTATGAAGAGCATGTCAACAATACTCTATTAATTTGTATTTTCAAGATGGTTGATTTCGGATTTGAGATATCAAAGTATTAAATAGGAAAAATCCCAATTAACATATACATCGGATTTTAGGCCGCGCGACATGGCTTTCCCTTTCCGCTTTAGTGCTCACCCCTAGCCGCTTTTTGCTCACTGAGTAAAACCGAGCACGCCCCTGAGTATTACATAATCATTAAACTTGCTCCCGCGGGCAGGTCCATGGGTGCCCAGGTGCTCACTAGTTAGTTAACTAAGGGTGAACTCGCTCGCTGAGCGTGACCTGCCCATACGGAGTATACTGCGCTTAGTTGTGAAATGAGGGGACTGTAATTTTAAATATGAAGTGTTACGGATACTCGAGGAAATGGTTCCTGAGAAAGGCTGATTTCTTTTCCTAGTCAAGTCAAGCGGGCCACCCTCTTCACACAATCATCACTTCGGTTCGTGCAGATTGTGTCACGGACTCACGGTTTCATCGTCTCATACCCTCACACACCAGAAAAGGGAAGGTAAGCGTGCGGCCCTCATAACCTTCCCACTCCTTGACTTCTTTCTGCATGGTCCACCCGGTCCAGACTTTGACATCCTCAAATCCAACTTCTTCCATAAGTAGCTCCATCTGGACCCTGTGAATTCCATGTCGTGCCACCCCTGTAAGCCTTGACTTGGGATGGAACATGATTGACAGCGGTCCAAAATCTTCAAAATCCGTTAATGCAACCCTTCCTCCGTGATTTAAGCAGCTCCAAAGCGTCCTAATAAACCGTTTGAGATCAGGAACGTGGTGCATGACTAGATGCGACAGGATCAGATCAAACTTTTTTCGTGGTGCTCCGCTAAGGGCCAAAGCTGATTGTGGAGGTAACATAGGATCTTCCGGATTTTCCAGCAATAGCAACAAGGGTGTTATGTTTTGTGGTGCACCGGGTAGGGCAAGCTTAGTCTTCAGTACTTCTATCATCCCTGGAGCGGCGTCCACGGAGACTAATTTGTCCACGAGGGGAGCGATGTACAGGCTGAGTAGCCCTGTCCCACAGCCAACTTCTAAGACTTCAAGGCCGCGCGGGCCCTTTTCTGAACCGAGTTGGTAAATAATCGGTTGGAGGGTTCGGAAAGTCGAAAGAGTAGCAGATTGGATGAATGGGTTGTTATCCCACTTTGTTGCTTCCGAGTCGAAGCGTTCCAGTCCGTTCTGTTTTGCTTGGAACTTCGTATTGATCATTGCGTAGGACACAGAAAAGAAGTATAGCAGTGACCTGATTGCATCATAGTCAGATTCTTGCACGTTTGCATCGGAAGGAACATACTCACTGCGTAAACTAAAGTGTCAAGATAGTTAAGATAGCATTAACGGAAAGTGAATGGAGGGGTTTCGGGATTGCTTTTGAGGGATTTTTTGACCACGTCATCACGAAATTAGATTGCTCATATGTGTATAAAGCTCCTATCGGCTTCCCTGGAACTGCGGAGTGATGATATTCCATGGCTATAGAACTTTCGACCGACAGGCCCTATGCCCATGCACAAACATTTCTACTGCATTTACGGGTGCATTGAACGGACAAAGACGCACAGAAAACGAAACATTAACATCTGAGGTATGTAGGATTTACACGCTGCTTAGTGTGTGGTCCTCAAAAGATATCATATCTTTTTATCTCGTGGCGTAATGGTTTACCAAGATTGTTTGCACACTATCTTAGTGTGAGAGCACAGCCTGACGTGTGTACCTGGTATGTTACCTAGCTGGTCTCGAAGCCTGGGGTTAATTGCCTAGTCACGGCTTAAGATCTAGCTACATCAAGGAAATTGCAATACGAATTTGCCGCTCCGCAATAGCCATGTCCTTAACTTAAGTTTGTAACGCTCACATTATGTACCACAGCGCTCTCTTCCCACTAAACATATTCGTCTTTAATGAAAGTCCACCAATGCAATGGTAAGGCCGGTAAAACATTAACGCAGAAACAAATGATACCAAAACAGTCTTCGCGAATGACAAATCACAGTGCTAGAGTATCAATAAGCTTTTTCACATCGTTGATGATAAGAAGACAAGTCGGAACTCGATCAGGAAGCTGACACGTTGTTCGGTAAGAAGGTGGACAATCAGGCGCAGGCGGGTCTTGATGCCAGCGTGTCTGGCGCTCTTCTATGAGCTGGACTAATTTCATAAAATAGACGAGGTTGTTTTCGGTTGGCCCAAATATCTCTGCTTTGACAACATTGCGCATAATTCTTTTCCATTCTGCGGGCACAAGGTTCACCGAGAACAAGGAAGAGTCAAACGGCGGACTGGCATAATGTGGAATATCATCATTACAGTTCGAAATCCTTACTCGTTTATGCTCGCCATGCCTCTCGAGTCTCGAAGCCTCTAAGTCGATGTTGTCCAGTATTCTAGCATAACGCTCGCCAATGCATAAACACACGGCCCCCATAATGACAGCGTTCTGGAGGATAGAAAAGTAGCGTAATAGACAATGTTCACAATTCAAGATGTCAATTGCCTTTTGTATAGTTCCGCGCAGCATGTGCAGATCATCTAGAACTACGAGCCGGGTCTTCAATCGAAGTTGTTCCAGCAATAAGTATTGCTCAGAAAGACATGCACAGGTGCTGACTATTGTTTGGACAGCCGCGCTTGGGGGCAAATTTCCACCTAATTCAGGATACGTTTGTATGGGATCAGACTGAGCTCTATTACAAGATTTAGATGTTAGCAAAAGAACTGATTAAAGTTGCTTAAATATAGGAATATTTCATACACGAGATCATTGACGTCCCTCTGGTTTATGGATGGATAGCATGGCAGAATACTACCGGAAAATGTTCCAATTCTGTCCGAGAAAGTGAGTTGATTTGGCTGCTCCGTTGTACTACACGACTGCGGTATGGACGAGGTCACGTGGTGACTGCTTTGCGACGTGGAGCGGGTACTTAAACGTGAACGTGACCCCGGGAAAGGATTACAGTGACGGCGAGGACTCGGTTTCTGATGGTCTCGTCGGGTCTTAGGCCTCCCCAATTGCTTCCGCGATGAATAGCAACAGTCCGTATTCGTGGAAACGCATCTGGTGCAGGTGGGACGCTCGCCAGGGCATCGGATCTTTTTCGTTCCTTGAAATTTTGAATCGGTCAGCTCCGCTCGAACGGGTTGAGTTGAGAAAGCCATACTACAGGAGTCACATGAATCTCGGAATGGACGACTGCTCGGTTCCACTTCTACTTGGGTGGGCTCACTTTGGGAGATGCGACGTTGGGGACCCATGCCGGTGTAGTGCTGAATTCCTAGTGCTGAATTCGAGAAAAGTGTCCGTGGCTTTCACCTTGTCTTTAAGAAAGGTCCGTGTCTCACCGCCTATGCCATATCACGTACCGAAATATCCGTCGAACGAATCAACATCAGGATATGACTACGGTAGGAGTAGGCTAGATGATACGCCAGGCTTAAAATGGAGTTTCGGTCTCCCGATTGTCGCGCTGGGGATGGGTAAGAATTCGTGGTCGCAAGATAGCACGAGAATAACATTAACACAGTAGATAGAGCACCTTTGAATTCTCAAGGTGAAATTGGCGACATGTAGCTAGGGCTCACTCTCGTCGCGCATTTAGACGACGCAACCCTATCGCATGCTCTCCATGCACAAGGAAATATGGTAACAACGTTCTGCCCTGTAGCTTACTACGTATGACATAGAATTCCAAGGCGGGTAATTTTACATGTTGAGATAAGAAAGTTCATTAGAAATAAGCAAGGTAGGTAGATGCCAGGGGGCATCAACAATTATGGTCCGCTACGGAGGGACGGGAGGATTGACAATTCAAATACGAGAGAATGTGGCATGGTTGCGGCAGCAAGAAATTCGAAATCAGTGCCTTTGGTATTACAGTATTGCATGTTTGCATGTGGCAAGACGGAAATTGGTCCTGAACTTGATTGTTTGTTATCACTTTTATGAATTCTCTAATATGAAGTCTCATAATCCTTAAATTCAACTATTTCGAAACAAGCGGAGCGGGAGTGTGTACTGTAAAAGTAAATATCATTTGAGCAGCTTATCCTAGAATCTGTTAATGGAGACAGATTTACTCACGTTGACCAAGGTCCTAAGCGATTTGGGTCAGATGAACAAAAATCCTACGGGGAATTCTTGCTCAGTTATCTTGCCTACAACTGACATCCCACAAATGGCATACCACTAATTTTGCATTGGGGTGGGAGCTGAAAAGGGTCTCGCTGGATCGCATAAACTGACAAATACATGTGCTCGGTGGGCTCTTGTGTTTGTAATAAGGATGGGCCACGTAGTTTCGAATCTATCCGAGCCAATTTCGGAGACTTTTACTCCCTTTATTTATTCTTGATGCGGGACTTCTTACCCTGTCAACAACTTTCACTTTATATCTTCGAATTTTGGCTTTTGCTGGTCATTGAAAGATACTGCTCCACCAACACCCGTAATATGTGCTCTACGGAGCCACAGTTGGACGCGATCGTCATCGGCGGGGGACCAGCAGGTCTCGCGGCAGCGATGGCTCTTGGGCGGGCTTGTCGAACAGTCGCAGTCTTTGACTCTCAAGAATACCGCAATGAAAACGCTTCGCTGATGCACAACGTTCTGGGCCACGATGGTCAAAAGCCCGAGCTATATCGCGCAGGTGTTGTGCGGGATATGATGGATAAGTATGATACAATCACTTTCGTCGACACTGAAGTGATTGATGTCAAACACATTGCGGATGGACGTCGCGCGTTCTTTCGAGTCAAAAACAGAACTGGTGAATTGTGGTATGGGCTGAAATTGATCCTAGCGTCTGGATCAAAGGACATTTTGCCTGACATCGATGGTTACAAGGACCTTTGGGGCCGAGGGATGTAAGTCAACCCAGTTTAAACGAAATACAATGCAGCAATACTTTAACACTGGTACAGTGTACATTGTCTATTCTGCGATGGCTATGAAAGCAGAAGAGGCCATGTTGGTGTTTACGGCCTCAATGCGGCCAGCGAACTCGATCCGGTCTTGATGGCTTTTTCACTTGCTGGAGATGGCTTGACCATATATACCGAAGGGATGGTACTTGGATCGAATGAAAGCATGCAGAAGGCGTTAGACGTCGCAGTATCCCGGGGCGCAAGACTTGATGGCAGGCAGATTAAGGCCTTCTCCCGAAACTCTGACGGGCCCGGTGTTCGCGTGCATTTCCAGGAAGGCAAGGACCATCTTGTTGGGATGATTATGAGTTTCCCAAAGAATGAACCCCGTGCTGCCAGTTTGATCCAGAGCCTTGGCCTGGAGACGGGACCTGACGGCTACGTGGTACCCAAGACGGTTATGGGGGCAACTAGTCTGCATGGATGCTTTGTAGCTGGTGACACAAGCACAGCACACAAGATTGTGCATGTTGCACAAGCTTCAGGTACGTCCATACAGTCCATTTCTACTGCCTCAAATTCAAGATCACAGCTATGTAGTTCTATGTACTGACAGGAGGTTTACGATAGGGACGCTTGCAGGTGTTGGTGCTACGAAAGAGTTAGCTCGCGACGACGCCGCGGAAATAATTGAGAAGGCAAAAGAAGGCCAACAAAAATTGTAGAACAAATCTTCAAAGAAATGAACGAGGCTGGAAGATAAATACAAAATTGGAATTATCGAGAGCCAAAGCAATCGTCCCACCGTTAAAACTAATCTGCAGGCATGATGGAAAGCGCCAATCCCCGGTATTTGTAATCTCGATTTCGATTGAAATTTCGATGTTTCTTCCTATGATACGCAGGATTTCCCAGACCATTTCATATACAGTATGTGTGTGGTATATATTTAACCTAACCCTTCGTCGACATGATACGCAAGCGACTACAGCCATATATATTTCTCTACCTAGATGTATCGTGTGCCGCTTCCTAAACGAACTTAGAATCCCACCAAGGCCTGTCGTGGCCTCTGTGCCTTCGTAATGATATGCTGTCCTTAAGGACCTCGTTTACGGTAGCAGGTAGATTCCAATGGATGTAGAAAAATCCACGGCTGCTGCATCACCGGCATGTGTGCAATATAATGTTGCCAAATGGGAAATGCGAGAGTAACTTGTTCTATGACTTCAATCGCTTGGTTTCTATTTTCCGATAACCGGAAAGTATGTTCCTGATACCTTTTGCAGACTCTACTGAAGAACATCTTGCTTATCAGGACTCAACGAATCCTCTGGGCCTTGAGGGAGTCCTGCAAAGTATTGGCTTGACAGCCTGTCTCATAGGTTCACCACTACCACCTTGCGGCATCTCGCGCTATGCGATCCCAGACCATATGTATGCTTGGGACAGTCACGTCCTCTCTCCGGTTTAGGCGACGACGCTCGTAATTTAAGGCTAGCTTCTGGGCTGAAGTGCAAACCGGTGGTGCTGTTACAGGTATACCCGTTACCAATCAATAATCAGTTATGATCCACAGCTAGACCGATGGGCTACCAAGAGCTAACCATCCTATCTGTCATCAGATCACGTGCAACACCTTATACTCTTGCATCCCCAGACATCCAGGGAAACCATGATAATGCTCAGTGAGCAGGAGCATGGCCCGCCGTGATCGGACCCACTCCACAGGGTTTTACTGTACACATGCTGCTCTCTATACTAGATATTAGCCGCACCAGAAGTTGCCCTTTTTGGAACTTCATGACACATAACCGTGAATCTCGATTTACTTCAGGGTGTAGACCTGGGAGTATACAGTGAGTCCATCATCTACCCCCAGGAGATAGGGCAGGGAGTAGGAAACGAAGGATATATAAGGAAACTTATTCATGCACTTAGTTTAGTTCGTCGTCTTCAATCATACATTGTTACTTGTGAGTACATTTGAGATTACTGTGACTCTTTGCTTGATCATAACCTCACAACACTCGCGAATAGACGAATACTCTGGTATGGGTCTATTTGTTGTATTATATATCGGCTTCACACCTTTGTTCTGTTGCCTTAGACCGAGCGCGTATGCGGGCGCCGTAGCGCCAAAATATGATAGGTACTGGAACCATGATCAAGCTCAAGAAAGCAACTAGGCTCGCTGCCCAATCCACGCCGAGGTTATGAAACATATAACTGGCAAAAAGGGGGAAAATTGCCCCAAATATGCTACGGACAACCCCATTAGCTGCCATGGCACTGTTGGCTGTATCCGTGTAGCAGTCCACAATGTAGACGAAGCATTGGATAAAGATAGTATACATTCCCCAGCCAATCAAAATGCCCGAACAGACCTCGCTCGGCCATGGAATAGAGGGGCTCGACGTCCAGCCGTACCAAAGGAGACCGATAGGAACAAGACAGCCACCAAATATCATTAAAGGTAAACGATCTTCGGGCTCAAAATTGCCACCTCGTGAATCCATTTTTCTCTTGAAGTATGTCAAGGTGTAGACCACTACAACCACTGTGCCGATCAAGACTCCGATAATGATTCCCAGGAGAGGTAACGAGGCAACACCAATGCTCCAGCCACGTACCTCGCCAAATGCGATAGGATATGATTGGTAAAACAGGTACATAAACCCATAGATGTATGATTGGTAGAGCGTCAATAGGACCAAAATAGGCTCCGTGAAAAAGAGAACTAGTTCTAAGATTTAGCACAATCAAACTTCATGTCGCAGAAGACGTGTCACTTACTCCAAGGACGCATCAGGTAAACTCTTACTAGAAGTCGAATCGAAAACCCCTCAACTTCTAAATTAGAACGAATATTTTGGTTTCCTGCCTCTTTGCGAAGACGCTTTGCCTGCTTATAAAGCAAGCTTGGTGGGTGTGTTTCCGGGTATGCTATCAGCGCAAGCAGAGAGACTGCCAAACCCGCAATAATAACAACCCACATAGTCCACCGCCAGTCAATAGAGCTTTCCACGATGAAGCCACCAATAACCGGGCCAAATGTTGGGCCCGAAAAGACCAGACAGATGCAAAATGCCATTGCAACGCCGCGGTAGACGGCATTCCAGCAATCTGTGATGATTCCTCCAAGCACGGCAATTGGAGCAACACCAAACAGCCCAGCTAGAAAGCGCCCAACTAACAATGTCGCCATATTATGGCCCAAGGCCACCATCAAACCAAATAAAGAAGATATCGCGACTCCTGCAATCAGGGGGTATTTTCGACCGAATCTTTCCGACAAGGGTCCAAATATCAGCGGACCGATGATATAGCCCTAAAAGGTTTGTTAGCCACAATTCCAAAGCCTGTGTCACCTACATACCACAAGGAACAGGGATGTACCCAGAACAGTTACTTCATCACTAACGCCAAATTCCTCAGCGACGATCTTCTGAGCGCTTCCAAAAATACTACTCGAAATGGTCACCACAAGGTTGAACATTGCCAGCATGAAGCTAACCCATATGCGACGCCACAAAGCCCAATTGTGTGGATGGGAAGGGTCATCCGGGCCGGTGAACTCAGTAAGCTCATGGCGGAGAACCTCTAGCTCCAGGGTGCCCGCCGGGCCACACTCAATATCCTGTGGCATTTTGAGTGTACAAGATTGTGAACTCTGCAGGCTTTGAGTCTCGGTCGTTTTGGATAAGTCAAGTAGTACGAGGAAAAAGGCCCCATGTGGTGCGGTGATTCTAGTGTTTATAAATGTTTATAAATGTTCGCGCGTGAGCTGAACTCTCCACTCCCTGGTAGTGTCGGTCTTTTAAGTTGGTTCTAAATTATTACCGGAGACTTACTCGCCGGCATATAGATGCCATCTTAACTGGGATCTCTCGTCATCAGTTGCAGATCGATAATGCTTGGCTAAGCAGTGTCCATGTCCCACATTTTCCTCAGTCGAAAGTTAAAGGGTGAACTCTCCGAAGACCGGAAATGCTCCGCGAGACAACTCTCCGGCAGGGTCTAGCTATCCCCTCCATCGAAGCCAGGTTTCAACATGAGGTAAGCCAGCGTTCTAGAGCTCGATCTCTATAACTCGGGGAGGACATCTTGATAAGCCTACTTGATAAGCTTACTTGATAAGCCTAGAGGGCCCTTTGAGTCCGTATGCCAGAAACTCGGATCTTCCGTCAATGGTATGGATCTTGGGTGCCTTATCTCTAGCACTTGACCAAAGGCGGGCTTCATCCAAAAGATCCGACTTTGACAGAAATCAGCTGTATGGCGAGCGTACTGGTAAATTCACAATGGTAAAATTCTCTAGCTAACTAAAAACAAATAATGGTCTGTATTCAACAATCTGGTCAGACTGGATTAGTAAGCATATGCATAATGAAAAAAGTCACATGTTTACACGGTAAAAGACAGTACCATCCCGTTTCTTGACAGAATCTTGAACGCAACAGTTATGACCAGACTTTATTTCTGTGTTTCCATTTTCCACTTCATAAACATGACCTGCTAAGTCGTCAGTACTAAAATATGTAGTTAAGCTTGTCCGATCCCGGCTCAACAGATCTTTTTTTTCACCGGGAATTGGCATTAGACTTTCTCTTGAATTAAATAGTGAATCAGAAGGAGAATTGGATAGTTAGTAACAGATGGTGGATGCTTGTTCTTGACTAGCTACCGATTCTTGGTTCAGCCAACCTGATACGGCAAGGACAAACGACTACTTGAGCTCGGGCACAAGTAGACTGCGACATCGCCCATAGACGGGCGGGTGGGCATTGCCCACGGGCCTTATGTAAACGGGAAATAGGCCCTATACCTAGGTAGTAGATAGGCCTATAGACGGGCCGTAGGCGTCGTAGGCGCCTAGGTACATATGTATGTAGTGACCTTAGCCACACTTTGAATAGTACAAGAAAAGTACCACGTGCCGGTATGGCGGTGCTGCGGTAGGCCTAGGTCACTCCGGTGTATATTGGGCCCGCCCCGCCTACGTCTTCTCACCTCCGGTTCATCCTCTCCAACTCTCAAGGCAACCGCCGGCCGGCTCCTCTCTATAACACCTCGGCCTTCGAATCTAATCAATCGAGAAAGAAACCCTGTACCTTCCACCACTACTGTATCAGTCGGTGTGTTGAGGGCGCCAGTCCATCCTTCGAAGTCACCCGCCCGGCTGCAATGTGTGCTCTACTCACGTAACCACCCTCCGAACTATCTATCACCTTTCCCCTCACCATTCAGTGGGGGACCACCTCGACTCACCATGCCCTCCATTCTCAGTGATGCCGACAAGGAAACCGTTAAGCGGAATGTCCCCAAACCCGCCAACAAGATCCTCGCCGTAGCTGTCGCGCGACTTTACGTCGCCTACCCGGATGCACAGAAATGGACATATACCGGAATTCAAGGGGCTGTTGTCCTCTGCAATGACCTTGTGGGAAGGACTTTCTGGCTTAAAATAGTCGATGTCTCGGTAGGCTATCCACACTGGTGTTGGAGATAAGAGCCAAAGTGCTGACAATGCGTTATGCAGCCCGCTGGTAGGGGCGTGATCTGGGATCAGGAGATCTATGACAACTTCGCTTACAACCAGGACCGAACCTTCTTTCATACATTCGAGCTCGAAGCCTGTCCCGCCGGCCTGTCCTTTGTCGACGAGAAGGAAGCCAAGACCTTTATTAAAAAGGTGCATGAGCGCGAGAAACATGCAAGTAAAGAGACCACCAAGACTCCTTTCGCATCTCCCCGAGGCCAGGGACCTGCTCCTGTTACGAATGGGAAAGTAGGACGGTCTTTGTTTGGTAGCTTGTTGCATCGTTCGAGCCCAGCTCCAAGTACACCAGCGCCGACAGCCCCTGCGCCTTCGATACAGGTTGCTCCTCCACCTCCGATGCTGTCCCCAAGCCCGCCACCAGCTAAACCAGATTTACCATTTGATACGAGTGATCCCTCTTGGAAAGGGCTGCTGGATGAGCTCAAGGGGATGGGAATTACCGAGGACCAAATTGCCGAGAATTCTGAATTCATCAAAGCTTGGATTGACCAGAAGCAGGCAGGGGCGGCCGAGTCTGCTCCTGTTGAGGATCACAATAAGCCAAAGGCTGCTCCTCCTCCACCACCTCCTGGACCTCCCGCTCCGAAAGTAACCTCGATCAGTCCCCAAGACACGGGTTCCAGCTCGACAAGCAGACGGGGACCGCCGCCGCCGCCGCCGTCACGGAAGACACGTTCCGAAGCACCAGAAGAACCGGTTTCTCTCCCCCCTCGTGAGCCATCTCCACCTGCGCGACGATTCAATGCGCCGCCTCCATTTGCAGACGCAGGAAAATTCGCGGAGCCCGCCGGCCCTGTACCTCCACGGCGTCCACGCGCAATTTCGAACGTCAATGCTGGGCCTCCGCCGCCCCCGCGACCACCAAAGACACCGATGGACGATAGCCAATATAATCAATCGAGTCAATCTCGATTTGGGGTACCACCGCCTTTCTCTGGTGACCGCAAGGTGTCTGCGCCACCGGCACCCCCCAGCCGTAGCCCTGCACCAGGTGGCCCTCCCCCTCCGCCGCCTCGCACAGCAAGCCCAGCAGCACCACCCCAACTGCCTCCCAAAGTGCCGCCCATGGCCACTACAACTGGACCTCCTCCTCCTCC